>JANHFX010000541.1:0-26445 GCA_027560015.1 Chloroceryle amazona | reverse complement strand
AGCTTTTCATTGGCATAAGTACCAGAGAACTAAATAAGAATAACCTGTGCTTCCCACTTGTTTGATCTATTACCTCATTTTGACAGTGAAGTATAAAAATGTGAAAAAGAGTCATCTTATGTATCGTATAGAAGTTTTGTATATCTTTAGAAGAACTAGTCCTGGTGAGAGGTGTGTTGATGAGAGACAGAATGGAAAGACCAAAAAATAAATTGCAAGTGCTGCAAGTGGAGAAATAGTTGGATGGAATGGTAAAATGATTTAAGAGAAGTCTGAACCAGAATAAAAAGATTTTAAAGCTCTCTTTTGGCCTTGAGATACTTAACGAAGAAAAAAGTCCTGCATTGGTGGCAGAAATAATGAATTTTGGTTTTCAGCATCTCTTTCCCATGTGTTTTTTTCCCATCTCTAATAAAGGGTGAGGTTATTAGCCATTCTCAGGGAGAGAGGAGGGAAGCATCATACACTCATTTATATGAATAGCTTCTCAGTCAAAAAGAAAGGCTGAAACTATTGTAAAGTCTGTGGAAGCAGAAGAGTAAATGCTGAGAAGACTCAGGAAGCATATAAAACATCCCAGGTAAAATTATGGCCTGCTGATGTGAATGGCAAAGATTTCATTGATTTCACAGAGCAGGGTTTTCATTCCTATTTTTAATTATCTTCCTAAAGTAAACAGCTCTTTCTTTTTTTCCATCAGGGTAAGTTATGAAATGTTTAACAGCCTTTTGGTTCTCGATTAGCCAGGATTTCCCAGCTATCTGGGGATAAGTTAAAATAATCTAAAATTAAAAAACATCCCAGCTATGAGGCTGGGCAATGAAACTAGCATTATATCAGAAGGGTGCAATGCTAGAGAATAAGCTTAGCACATTGACTTTTCTGTTAAAAAAATAGTACTTCTAATGATGCAGTGATAAAGCTAACATGGTTATGAAGGCAAGTGGCTACAGACTTTCCAAGCTTAAGGATTAAGGTTTTAGGTTAAGCAGTCCTTCTGGATAGAATGGAGGAAGGATTAAAAATCAGAAGGAAGATCAACTGTTTCTGTTCATAATATGGGCGATAGGTAAATTGGAAATAACACTGTTAAAATATTTTGCAGTTAGAACATCAGGGTGAATGGACATGCAAGGCCACAAAGCAAAGAGTGAGTCCTCATATGTTAAATCCCAGCTATGTGATAGGGAGTTTTCACATGACATGGGGCTAATCTGTTTATAGCAGTGATGCAGATGATCTCATGGCATGTTTGTTTTTGCTTTTGCTTTGTTTTTCTTTGGGGTAATAGACTGGCATAATCCATAGATCTGAATCTGCAGAACAAAAATGAAAAATCTGCTTCTGCTTCTCAATCCTACAGGAATATTCAAAGTCTTCTCTGAGCTCTCAGCAAGAAAGGAATGTTCCTTCAGAAGAGAAAGTGAAGGAAATCTCCCTCATTTTTCAATGTCCAAAAGGTAGACAATGCAAGAATCTTTGTGTTGTGGGTTACTAGCCATTCTTCTTTGTTCTGCTGCAAACACAAACCCACCTTCCATCTCTTTCCTCTTATGCTTAGTTTGCAGAAACTTGAAATTTTTACAGAAAATTATTTTGGTTTTGATGGAACTTTTAAAGCACCTGATGTATATTTTACACTTCACATGTCTTCTTAGTACATAAAAGGTGTTACTGAACTGGGGTGGGGATGTGGAAAATCATTCCTATCATCTCAGATGCTTACAGAGCTAGAAGAATAAATATAATTTGCATAAATATAATTGCTGTTACAAAACATAGTGAATAAACTATGGATAGAAGTAAGATAGAAAGAATGAGAGTAAGAGCACATAGACTTTTGGGGAAAAACAGAATGCTACGAAGGCCGAGTTATAATCAGCTCAGCAGAGGTCATAGCAGCTTGATCCAACATCTATCCTCATTGAGGTCCCAGTTCCACACAGCATTTAAATGCATGCTTAATTTTAATCACATACATAAGTCCTGCATGACCTTAATGTTAAGCATGTGCTTGAATGCATTGCTGAAGTGTGGGTGTAAAAACAGTTTCATGAGTGCTGGGAGCAGGTAGAAGAAAGAGCCCCTTACTGTAGGTGTCATTTACAGGACTCACCGCAGGACCAAAGACTGCAGTATTAGTTCTGAAGAAGAAAATGTGCCCATGATGCTGTGAAGCAGACAACGAGGTAAATAATTTGTAAGGGAAGTTGTACTGGGAACTGAAAAAACCCACAAGTTGGCTGTGCACTTTTCTTCTCTCTGGGCTGTATTCAATCCTTTGGCCCTCATTCTATGACAACTTCAAGAAATTTATGGTCAGTAACTGATGACTTCAGTGGGAAAGATAATCACAGGTCAAAATTCAGCTCCTGCTCTGCTTTTACACAATGTAAGTCTGCATACACAGCTCACTGATACAGGGTTGAATTTTGCTGTCTGCTTCCATTTCTTCAGTCTTTGCTGTCATTCTTTCAATTTTAAGCAAATTTTTCTTGTGACACAAATGAAGAAGCCTACCCTCCTAATTCAGGATAAAAGGTGCGGAGAGTTTTCCTGCTAAGGTACTCAGACTGATATCCCGATGGAAGTCAGGCTGCTCAATCATATTCACTTGCCGGTAGTGCTAAACTGCTAAAAGTACATTGATATTTGTACCTGGATTTTTGCAGCTGTGCTGCTTCAAGAACAGATGTGTTCCAGGGTAGGAATGGTCACTTCCCTTTATTTAGTTTCACCATTCTGACAATGTTAAATTAAGTCCTGAAATCCATATTGTATTCACTGGGACAAATTCCCTTCTGGTTTTACCACTACCTGGTCAGTGAGGCTTTGGTAGGGTTTACTCATACTGTTTTAAATAGGAAAACAACTGGATCAAACAGCCCCCCAAGAAAATGAAGTCATGGTGTAAGAGAACAACCCTAGACAAGGATATAGGCTTTCCTAGTGCAGTGCCCAGACTGGCAGCTATGATAGTTTTGCCTCTCTGAAGTTCATGAGTCTCCTGTACAAAAGAAACATACCTCTCTTTGCCCTACTTGTAAAGATCTTCATGGTAAGGACTATGGTGAGCTCCATAAAACTACTTTTTATCTAATGGTTTGTTGAGGGTGAAGGTGGAGCTAGTGTGCTTGACTGTTTACCACTATTTTTCTGTGATTCTGGCCAATGGGGCTGTCAGCACATGGACTTATTAGCAATCCTGCTGTTTAGCCTCAGCCAGAAAGTGTATTCATGACCTAAGCAGATGTTTCTGCTTTCAGGAATCAGTCGTTTCCACTTTTCCAGAAGCACATGCCAGCACAGTCGATATCTGGAAACCTGCTGCTTCACAGTAGGTCCAGAGTCTAAACTGGTACTTTACTAGAAAATAGTAATAAAGCAGTTTGAATTGCTTTTCATCCTTCATGCTCTTAATGGCTTTCAGGTTCATATGAGACCAATCAATTAATCCTGCTTCAGACCTAGAGGACTGGGATATTTCCTACCCTCTGAACAGGAAAGAAGCCCATAACAAAGATTACCAATGTACTTATTAAGACTTATGTCAGCAGTATAGTCTAACAGAACCTCCAGCTGTGGTTGGGACTACAGATTTGCAACCTTGTGTAAGCCAAATGTTCACTAATTAATTTCTAAATCACAAAAGGCAAATCATAATTATTGTTTCAGGTTAACAATTTTCCCTGACCTGTTTGTGTACTTGCTGTTTTGAAGAACTAAGAAATGAGGCTTATTTAGGAACATTTACCTGTATAACCTATGTTTCTGGTTCCGCTTGTTCTTAATTTCAGGTGTTAAAAGATTATTTTCGTGTTGAACAATTCTTGGATAGATTCTGCTACCCTTCATCATTCTGTGAAATCAATCAAGAAGCAGGTTAGAAAGAATGAGAGTAAGAGTGCATAGAGTTGGGGTGATTATGGTTCTGGACTTGCAAAGATTTTCAGTGGACTGAATATATATCATGCCATGGCCAGTCACACTCACCTAAATACGTGCAGACTGGGGTACTTGCTTTTTCCCATTTCAGGGCTTCTTTCTGGAGGCAACCAGACCATTTATGCAGCAGACCCATGGTTTTTTAGCTTCTCTCTTAATTTGTCCAAGGTAGTGCCAGCACTAGTAAAAATTCCCCGCTGCAGTTGTAACCAGTGGACAGCAGCTCAGAAATTGTTAAATGCTCTTCCAAAAAGCCCATTGATATCAGAAGCAAAGCTGCTATTGATCTCAACTGTACAAAGGCAAGGTTTTATTAAATAATTAGTAATAACATACCTGAAAACTCCAGATCAAAGAAATCTTCTCCAGTTCTCTTGTCACCTGGCCATGCATGCCCAAAACTCCCAGTGAGGTCAGTGGAACATGAGGAAGCCTTCTGGCTTCCTGACTGTGAAGTCAGACAAATTCACACATTAGAGATGTCTGCCGCGGCTGAAGTCATGTGGATGCAGAGGACACAGCTTTGGCTCAGAAAGCTCTTACTCAGCTTGCTATCTAAAACTGTCCTAACCCCTCAAGCCTAATGTGTTTAGATCTATTCCAACTGTTCTTAGTTGTGTGGTGAGAAGGTTGACTTGGAAGCTTTGAAATGACAGTCTAGCAATTGGAGTAATTTCCTTGCTAGGATTAAGGCAGTTCTGGAAATCCTGAGAGTAAATGCACAGGAGAGATGAGTCTGCTGCATAAATCTGTAGTCTGAGGTTACCTCACCAACAAACAGACATTGATCTACACACCATTACTCGTCAAAGTCCTATCTGAAAGATTTTGATGGCTGCACTGAGCTATCCAAATCTCAGGATTGCTCCCTGCTGCTCCCTGTGTTTTCTAGTTTTAAACTAGAACTGCAGAAGAACAACGCCTGGCAAAGGACAACAACATGAGTACTTGAAGGAAAAAAAGAAAGCTGAGAGAAAAAAGAGGGCTGCAGCTCTGGAACAGTAGGTGACTCAGGAACGCTAAGGGAATTTTCTAGCAAGTGAGAAGCTGCTGCAGATGAAGAGGCATTTGTGTTTGGTTTCCTCCACCCTGCTGTAACTCTAGTCAGATAGCAAATCAACACAGCAGACATTCAGTGGTGCTGGCCTCAGCCCAAGTCTCCCTGCCAGACTACTAGCACACCTGTTAAACAGATTCTTTTCACCCAGCTAACATTTCAGCTGTAGCTGGTGATATGCTTGGCCTGCTGCAGTCCTATGGCAGCTAGCTACAGTCATCACTCATCATACTTCAGTACTGACCATGGCACTGGGATGTCAAAACCAGGCAAAGAACGCTATGGCTCTGAACTGTATGGGATAATCCACCTGACTGGTGTAATACTAAGTGCACAGAGAGTGTGTAGTCATGTTGATTTTGACCAGCACTAAGGAAGGGTAAGCCCCTCGATGTGCTGAAACGCAGCCTGTTTACAAGTCCTGCCTCCTGTCTCTGGCACTCCATCTGTCCAAGAGCATACACTAATGGCACTCTACCCAAGCATCATGACATGCTGTGCCATTCCACCTGAGGACGGTGACAGCTTCATGGCATGGGTGAGAGCTGCAAGTATGGATACTGATTCAACAGGGTCATCATGAAGACTGCTTTCCTAAAGGACTACCAGCAGCATTTGAGCAGCATCTCCCCAGAAGGTGCAGAGCTATGAGAGTGGAGGGGGAGTGAGAGGGGCAAGGCTTCGAAGGGAAAATGCAGCTTACCTGCCCTCCCTTGCTGCTGAGCCGAGTTGCTTTAAAGTTTAATTTTAGGGTCTTGAAATAGGAGTTGGTTTAAGTTCATGATGAATTTATTAAGAAAGGAAGGGAAAGGAGCTACAGGGAGAATAAGAGAAGCAGTAACAGATGCTTGAAAGGACAACATGGGCTTCAGCTGCCTTTTGAGCAAGCTGTAACATTTTAAAAGGCACATCTTCTGCCACATAATGTACATAGAGATTTCAGGGAGTAGACAGCAATATGGTACTCCTCCTCCCCTTGTCTATCTTGTCTCTTTTTGTGTTTAGAAAACATCCATAGAGGGTTTGCACCTTATATTTTGATAAGGAAGTTCCAGGTTTGCCCTAGTTAGTTTTGGTCCAATGTTTTGATACCAAGAGCATTAAACTAGCATCTCAGATAAATAATCTCTGGATGGTAACTATCCACTGCTGATAAGTCCACTGTAAGGAGTTACAGTAGAATGTTCTCACAGATGTAACAATGACCATTTTCATCTCAACTTCTGGCTTAGAATCAGGACTTTTGGAAACCTCAGGGAGAAAGAAAAGGTCCAGACAGGATGACTCTACACACAAAGATAGGATGATTTATTCTATCTCAATATGCAGTTACGTATGTCAATTCTTGTAAGTAATTTTTTCAAATACAGTTCCTGAAGATAAAGTTGGTCTTGTCTTTTACAGATTTAGAGATAAAGCCTTGCACAATACTTGCAATGTAAAACAATTCACACATAGTGATAGGTGAAATTCACAGCTACTTCATTTCAGGCATCCCCATCTGACAACACAATGTGGGCAGGGGGATTTTCAGAGGTTCAGTCTCTCCCCAGGAAGCCTCAGAGAAGGCATTATCCAGAGCAGTTATGAAGGAGTCTTAGACTTCTTTTCTGATCATGATCCAGATTGATCCTGCTCCAAGTTAACAAGGTTGTAACTGTCTCTAAAATGTTTAATCTGAATGGTCCTTGCTTGCATTAGGACCTTTTCTATCTCTGTGGTTGCTTAGCACAGTGGCTGTTCTCTCACATAGGGATTGCATTGATTATGAGCAATTCTTATGTGGCAAAATGGAGGTCTTATTCTTTTAGTTAGAACAGTCATGTGTGAGATATTTACTCTTAGCAGTGCTCAAGGGGAGTGCTAATTTATTTTTGTAACAGTCTTTTTTAGATGGAGAAGTTGGTGACAGCCATAATTTATTCATGGTGCTATGCAGCTTTGCATAGCATGTCATACTGGCCTGCAGCAACTGGAAGTAGTTATTTTCTTAGGAAAGTGTAGAGACCAAAACTGATAACACACAGTGACGTACAGGAATCTGCTTATGTTTAAAGAAGATAATGCACATAAACAATGAGAACTGCAGATGGATAAGACCTTGTTTTCCTCATGGCTTGTTCTGTTTCACAGATCTCCCGATGTGCTTGTGTTTGACTTCATACGAAGATGTTTACAGCGAGTAATAATTATTTGCATGCATTCATATTGGTGTTCACAGTTAATACAATCATAGAGAGTTGTGTTTAAGAGCTTTCTCCATGATTTCTAAGAAAAGACATGATGATATAACTAGGTCTGCTCTTTAGGGATGAAAGATCAAAGTCACATCTGCTCTCATTAGGTTCAAATTTGGCTATGCTGAACACATGTCATCATCACTATCATTTCCATGGTAACGCATTGCAACATTATACTATTCAAGTCATGTGACAAAAGGTCAGACTGAAAAGAAACCTGGTCTGGGAGAAATGAAGCACTTGTGTCTTCAGTGGTATTAATAAACAAAACAGCTACCAGCAAAGTAAATTGGCTTTTGTAAAAATATTCCCTTCCTCAAGCTTGCCTGAATGAAAAACCTGTTCTCTAGGGACTTGTCTATTAGTTTGGTCTGACTACAGCTATAGGCTGCTTATTCTTCTACAGTCTCTCTATGGCCAGAGTGCTGTGTTCCCACAGAATTGTTGAGGAGGGATCTAGTTTCATTTTGCACAGTTCCTATCAAATTATAAAAAAAGAAAATAACTTGGGTAACCAGGAAGTCAACTTCATGCAATTTATAACAGTTAACTTCCCTGTTCAGACGATGAAATGTCATAATTGTGTGCTTTATTTTTTGATATTTTTTTTTCTCTTCTTCTATTCAAAGAGAATGAATAAACAGAGCTTTAAGACTGAAGGAACATGGGAATAGTTTGAGTTCATATTAACTTTTAAGAATATTTGGATTAAACATAAATTAAACAGAAATCTAAGCAATTGAAAATTAGGATTGTTGTTCTTGCTCATGCAGCCCTGAGGTCAGTATATGTCTTCCCTCTGATTTCAGTGGGCTATTTCAAGACAACAGTGATAATGTCCTGGTTCTTTCCCATTATAGACAAGAAAAGCAACATGAATATCACCATTTGTTACATCTCAACAATTTCTCAGTATATGCAGGCTGAGGGTTTGTTCTACCACAATGTACAAAAATTTTTGGAAAACTTAGCTAGCAACATTAGCATATTAGTTTCACTGTGTAAATCCAAACCCATCATTTAGCGTTCTGTCATTGTACATACAGGGAGAATCACTTTCAGAGACAATGCTGGCTCAGTTTCTATTTCAAGTATTAAAGCAAAAGTTAGTTAATTAATTAGCATATTTCATAGCTTTGAAGTACAGGTTATACTAAAATTAACCAGAGACAACAAAACTTGCAATGGGCTCATTTAGTATGGCCACTTCTACTCTGTATGCATTTTTAAAAAGCCAGGCAAAAAGCCCTCAAATATGCCAAACAGCCAATGAAAACCAACATCCAACAGATTTTATTTGAAAAACACAGATGTTAAGAAAAACTATGACACTATGAAACCAGTCCAACCATTAATGAGTTAGTTAATAGGAATAGTTAGTTCTGTTTTGAAACGTGATACCACTCAATATAAAAACCATTAATGCTTCAGCATTTCTAGTTGGACAAATATGAAACTGCAGATCCTTCTAAAGTACATTGATGGAAAAGCCACATTTACTGTTTATCAGCCTTCATTTTTTTTATAAAATAGAATGAATGTATTCATCATTAAATAAAAATTCATTAGTGCCAAGAGAGGAGAAAAGGCTGTTTATTTATTAATTTGTGCAGTATGTTGAATTTTCAGTATCATTATGTTCTATAAAATTGTAACAGCCTAAATGTGTAAGATAAGTAGACATAGAATGGCACAATAATTTGTCTTGGAAGAAAATTCTGGAGGTCATCTGGTGGCTCAGCATCCTATTTAGACCATGGATCAATTTGCTCCAGTTCTTGACCAGCTGAATTTTTAACATCAAGTGTAGAAGTCCCATAACAACTCTGGGCCTCTGTTCCAGTGTTTGACTATCCACACTGTGACTACTTTTTTTCTTAACATGTAATAAGAACTTTGCTTACTGCAGTTTGCATCCATTGCCTCTCATCTTATTGCTGTGCAACCCCAAGAAAAGCCTGACTCTATCCTGGCTCTGTAAGCTTCTCCAAGGACTGAAAACTGCAGTAAGCTCTCATTAACCCTCTCATCCTAGACTCTGCAAACAAGACCAAGCAAAGTAACCCATGGGAGAGTTCTGAAAGGAAGTTTATGCAAAAGATACCTGATAAGACATGTACTCAATTATTTGCATGGAAGTGCCTAGAAACACTAGTTAGGAACAGAGTGTTTCTGTGCTTGACACTAAGGAGGAGGTATAGCTGCCTGCACACAAATATTCTGCAGCAACAGGCAGACTGATGGGTGGTTGATGATTAAGCAGTCAGGCAGACAATGAACAGGCTGGAGTGGAAATGAGGTACAGGGGAGTGAAGCTGTGACCCCTTTAACACATTGTGAATTCACTGAGAGGAGCAACATGGTGGCAGAGGATCTTACAAATTGTTAAGAGTTTATCACCTGAAATACTGAATCAGGTCAACAGGGCTATAAATACTGTATACAAGGAAAACAGTAGAGGGGTCCTATACACAAAGAGATACCAGCCAACACTCCTACCTATATGCCAAAGTTATTACTCATATAATGCATTACTAATATATTGTTGATCAAGTGTTACTAAACATCTATGTGCACCTCTTCACTCTCATAGCACTTATAAGCAAACTCCTATTTGAGTTGGTCTGTCCACAGTAAGGAGTCATGTAATAAACTGTCAGTGTAACTGGATTTGTTAAAATTGTCAGTTGTTTGGTTTGTTGTTTTTTTTTTTTTTTAACCTCTCACATCAGGAAGAATCAAAAAGAATTAGTGTTTCATATCCACAATCAGACACATCAGACAATTTTACCTACATGGAAGATTGAGGAGAATGCCATGAACTGAGACTATGAAAGAAGAGCCTATCTCAGATCTTAGGTCCTGTTTGCTCTAGCAGCCTTTGCCATAATTCAGGAAACATCTCCAGTCAGCAATATGCAGTAGGAGAGCTGCTGTCAGCATAACCTGCAGTATCGTACATTGAGTAGATATGTGCCTCACTGCTAGATAGAGAGACAACTGAGTTAATTAGCACCAAATCAGAGTTCTCCACTTCCTGTCTGTAAATTCCTTTCTGGAGCTGAGTCCAAACAAGAAATGAAAACATATGCATCTGAGGCTAAACAAACAAATTCATGTTAGCTAAAGGGCAGCCAGGAGGTGAGAAAAAGCTGGTTTTCCTCTTGGATATGTTTTTACATTAATATCTTTTTTCAGCATTAAATACTAAGAGGGGTTGTCTTGAAGAGAAGTGCTGAGTCTAAATTCTAAAAATCTCTTGTAAGAGTTTTGTAGTTACTATATTTCTCATCTTCACGGAATTAAGGAAAGAAAAAGTCTAAATTTAGACCTCATTTTTCTGCCTTCCTTTACCCTCACCTCAAATGCTTTTCCTTCTTCACCTCATGGTTTCTCCTTTTAGCTCAACCTTTTCTGGAGAACCTTTTTTGCAGCAATACTTAGTTCCACCTGTTTTGTTTTGTTTTGTTTTGTTTTTTTGGAGCACATTTTCTGGAGTGGGCGCATTTCCCTGTGCATTTACCTTGCTTCTGCCCACTACAAAGATTATTTTTCCACATACACTGAAAGTAGATGATTTCCTGGCTTGGTCCTGTTTCCAAACACCACTAGTACCAGAGACCCAATCTGCTGATAGAGTTAGGGCCATAGTTTGCTGAGGTAATGGACTCAAAAAATTGAGAGCAGTAACTTTTGAATACAACATATGAAGGAACATATAATGAGAGACTCATGAGCCTAAGTTAATTTTGATTCTAATCACAACTGATGCAGAGAAAGTAATTAATTGAATAAATGCAGGAGAGTTTATTTCAATATTAGAGATCAAGTTCACTTTCTGTTTATTGAAGATGGTGATCAATGAAGCCCAGCTGGACTCTCCAGGGATGGATATTTCATTAAGCTGCCTGACCAGGGCTCACAAAGTTGCTGGACTCTCATAAAATTCCAGTGATCTAAACTACAACATCCTCCTCTGGCCTTTTTGCTTGTCACAGTGTTGAAGCTGTCCATATGTCATCTCTACATAAAAATGGGAGATAGGATCCAGCCAGACTGGACCCCTAGAACAAAGGTGGTCTTTCAGTGGAATGTTCCACTTCCCAGCATGTGGCATCGTGTTAGAACCAGAAAAAACTGAAAACAATGAGATACACCTCTTTTCTGTGACTTTCATGCAACTATTCCAGCACATTGTCTCATAGAAGGAAAATACAGCTTTAGACCAAACCAAATACTGTCCTGACTAGTTGCCCCTCCCTTCTTGTTCCTTTTTGGCCCTGGGCATCCATTAAGGAGTTTAAGATGTTCCTTCCTCCACACAAGTCCTCCTCTGAATCGTTGGCTGATCCTGCAAGCAAACAACAAACACCTCCCAAGTAACTACATCCTGCTCAGGGGTCCTCATCTTGCAGCTTCCTCTCCTGCATCTCATGCCTTATGTTTTTGTAGAGGGCTTTATTGATACCTGGCTCCTTTGTTTTGCTCCAGGAAAATTCCACTGCCTGGAGCCTGCCCTCAGCATGGACTCATGGCCTCAACTGTCCCATTGCATTACCGATGCTTTCACATAAATGGAAGATGTTTAAGTTAACGATCTCCCATTGTTAACCATGTATCACCACTCTGTGAAGTTTCAGTTCAAAATGGTGGTATAAACATGACCAGGAGGGATAACTCGCTACTTTCAAAGCAGGTTTTCCAGTCTGCTGAAGAAGGTCCTGCAGAAAACAAAGTCAAGCAGAATTAATAAGAAGTTGAAGCTATTTTCAAATACACAATTTTGCCAGTAGACTCTGGTTCACATTTGATTTCAGAGATTTTCTGAATTGACCAAAAGCCACATAATTAAGTTAATACTTAATAATCTATATATATAGTTGAGGTTTTTAACAAATACCTAGATGAAGCCAATAAAACATCTTGAAGAAAGTTAATTAAGTCTGTCTTCAAAGCTGATTTTTTAGTCTCCTGTTTGTACCATAGTTGGAAATTATCTTGGAAACCCCTTCATATAGCGTTAAATAACTGTTAGGACTTTTGAGGTTATTTGAAACTGAGATAACCAAGCTACATTTGGAGAGCATCTCAGAATTTACTTATTAGATTTCATCAGCTTCATTTCTCCACTGTGCTTCGTTCCTTCATTCACCACTTTTAATTTATTTTTTTTTTTTTTCATAAATTAATCTTTTGGATAAACTTTAAGGTCATAAATTTAAAATCAATTAATTCATATTCTCCACCATCAGTTTTTCAAGATTGCAGAGCACTGGCCAAATGATGCTCTCATTGAAGGAAGCAGTAGATGTCCAGCACCTTTAAAAGAAGTGAAGTTAAGCCAACACACAGTTCTTATTAAAACCTCACCTTTATTACTTTAAAAAGAAGGGGAAGTTTAAAAGCACTAACTAAGGAAATTCAATGCCCAAATCCCATTGTAATTCAATAGGAATGGGGCACCAAATTCCCTTGGGCTGTTTTGCAAATTCTCTCTCACAATAGATGACAAACTGGCTCCCATAATGAGCCAGTCATTCTTTAATGTCAGTGTGTCAAGGTGATTGCTGGGTGGTGATACATGGCCATAGGTGAAATAATGCTATACTGTGGAAGTTTTGTGTGTTTTCATCACTACGTGTTTGTGAAAATAAAATTATCTGGATGTGGTTAGAATGAATTAAGAATCACCCATCTGGAGGCAGGAGAGAATTGGTGAGTTTAAGAGGGCCTTTAGATATCTCTGGGATACTTCACCTCCATCTCTAGGACCATCTGAGCCCTAGACAGAGAAATGGGACAAAAAACTTACAGGCAAGATCACAAATTCTTGAAGCAAATAAGAAATCCCCCCGAAGATCAAATATTGTTTTTTATGGTTGTCTCTCCAGATCAAGTAAAGGCAAAGCTCTAGCTTCTTCCTCAGCTATCAATCCCTTGAGCACACTGCCCAGTAGATGTCAAATTTTTCTCTCCACTTGCAAGCAGACTGGCAAAATCACTCCTCCTGCTGCAACGGACAATTGGAAAGCTATGTCCAGGAATGGCAGAGCCTCAACTGCATGCTGAGACCTTCCATATCACCACCAGTCCTGCTTTTGGACCTGCAGTGTTTGGAGCAATGCTTGTCATTCACAGCCTGGTGTTCCAGCTCCCTCTAATGCTCTGTCTGTATGTAAGAACATTCATTTAGAATAGGAGAAGGGTACTTTGGGGAAAAAAAAGTTCACCTGACTTCATACACAAAGTGTTAATTTCTCCAAAGAAAAGGCCTGCAATGGCTCCCCATTGGAATCAGTCAAGCAGTATTTTTTTTTTTTCCTGAGGTTTATTAATGCTTCCTTTCTCTTCTAAAGAGCCATCTCCCAGAAATGAAAACAAATCCATCCTCCTCCATTTCCCCCACAGTTGAGACTGGTCAGCTTCATGAGCTGAACGAAGCATTTTATATGGTTTCTTTCATTTGGTTTGATTAACTCCATATGGGCTTGGATTCTTGGAGATTTTTTAATATACAAGACAGAAGGAGTAAGTTGTTTTGATACATTTTAAACAGTTAGGTAAATCTTTGCATTAGAAGAACTCCCCCCTTTTTAGCTTAAAACTACCTACTAGAGACCAGGGGAAAGAACCCAACAGTACCTCAAGATATCATTTGTTTCAAGTGGACTCATCAGGGTTCCCTTTAGAGAACAAAGTTCCTCATAGTTAAATTAGATCCTGTGTGGCATGCCCCAGGTGCTCCTGTCTTGACAGGGGGGGTTGGACTCAATGATCTTCAGAGATCCCTTACAACTCCTACCATTCTACGATTCTATGATCTCATGGTGCTGTTTTTAGCAGAAAAATCCTTAGATTATGCATGATTTCGGTTTGTACATGGAGTTAATCAGTCTGCAGGCACTGTTTCATTATCAATTCCCAGCAACAGAGATTTCCAGCTTGTTGGTATGATTTACATTAGAGTAAGTTAATATCACATATTAGGAGGACAGCAATCATGTATCACAAGGATATGGATTCCCTTAGCAATTGTTCAGAGGGGTTTCTGAGAAAAGCTCATGAAGGTCCACAGAAACACTCCAGTTGATTTGACTGGACAAAGAACACATGTTCCAAGAAAAGCTCATAGAGTTAACAACCCCTTGTCCTGAGTGCAGAATTATTATTTATATTTTTCCAAATATTTTCAGTTCAAATTTCCCGAAAATAAATACAATAATTCAAGCTGCTAAATACTACAATTTTCTCCTGTCCTTTTATATAAGAAATAAAACATGCCATACTGCCTGCAATAGGTTTTATGGGGGATCATATCTGCAGTGTTACTGATGTTAACTGTGAAGTTACTGACGTGAAAGAAATGGCAGATGTAGCTGGCTAAGAGGGTTAGCTTTGGGATTGCTGCTGGGGACGGGATATAATTCTGACCACAGTCAACTGTGCGTTTTATAGTGACCACATCATGGTTCAAAGAGGACCCGATATTTGAAGTAATCTAGTGTTACAAAGGAGGACAACCATGGACAGACTTTTTTTTTTTTTTTTTTCCTGTAAAAACAGCTTTCAAACAAAAGTTTGAGGTTCATTCTTCCTCAGGGTGTTCAGGGCTAACAGTTAGGAGGTGGACAGGAAGTCAGGATACTTCAATTCTTCTCTTTGATTTTCTTGCTAACAGAATAGGGTTTTTGAGTGAATAAGACCATCCATCTCCCAGTGGTTGTTTTCCTTTTTGTCCTCAGGCTATTAAGAGCTTCTATTTGCGAAACTATACTAAATCAACTCCATGCAGGAGTGGTTTTATTCAGAATAAGCACTCCTTTTCATAGGTTTCTTTAATTCACTTTGAGAGCAGCAAGGCATTCCTAACAGTGAAAGCAGAGAAACAAGCATGTGTGTTTTACCCAGCTCCACAAAGCATGAGGGGAAAATCCCTTGTCCTCTGCTTTCTGAATGGGGAGAGAAAATAGTCACTGACACTGAGCTACTCCTCTTCCAGAGAGTCCTCCTGTCCACAACTCCACAGCACTGAAGACCTCAGGTGTTCAAAAAAAAAATCACCAAACCCTCAGTCCTGGTCTAATGTTTTAGTTGTTGTGCATTACAACCTTGGCAAAATGCACTAACTTCTTCCTCTTTAGGTGATTGGCAAATTCTTCTCCAGGGGTGAAGATGCATGTGGGCAGAAGGCAAAAAGAACTCATGGAAGGGTGGCTTCTCCCACAGATTACTGGTAAACTTTTCTGAATAATCTGTGATCATGTAAAAAGAGTCTAATAGGCAGCTCTTTAATTTATGCAGGCACTGGCAACAAAATATCCCATGTGGAAAGGCTTTGCAGTTGATCTGTCCTTCTATCTATATGTTCTGCCAACTCTTTCAGACACTATGGACATCTTACATTAATTCTTTCAGAGTTATTGTCGTCAGTGAGCCACAAAGCCTCACTGACATGACTACGTAACTAATAATTAATAATAATCATATACCATCTTATCAGTCATTTTTTATTTTCCCTTACAGTGCCAGCTGTATACATAAACTGTTAGTTTTGTATTTATATTATTCACCAGAAATGCCAAAGAGAATATAAAAGTATGCTTCAAGTAATTTAAAACTGAAACTAGGGCTCTCATCTATGTCATCTGAGGACAAGAAAGCAAAATCCTAGACTAGAGTGAAATGTACACTTGCCAATGTATTTTTGGGGGGGGGAAATGCAGTTCTTCATAAATTAATCCCTGGTGATACAGAGAGGCAGCTTATTTTCTTTGTTGTTTTTGGTTTTTGTTTTGTTTTGTTTTGTGTGTGTTTGTTTTGTTTTGTTTGTTTTTTACATTTGATACTGTTTAGATGCTAAAACCATTATTCTGGCAATGTTGCATTCTGGGCAAGAATTTCCGTCAGTAGCAACACTAGACATTTCATATCAGCATTATCACCAAGCTTATTTAAATTGTCACATGTTTTTAAAATATAACATCCACACTGGCCTTGCCTAGTTTTTGTAATCTTCTCTAATGCTCTTTTCATGCTGTTGCAGTCTGTTAAGTATATATAACCAGTAAATCTCCTCCAGAAAAACCGAGTAACCCATCTCTTATGAGTTCCCCTCAGAAGGCTTTCTCGTCCTCCTCCATCTTCCCCAACCACTCAAACATCCAGACAAAACTAAAAAAAAACCCTTGCTTTCTACAGATTCAACAACGTGGCTTAGTGCATTGTAACTGAGAGGGAGGAACTGAAATGTATATGGGAGCAAGTAGGTCCCAACACCTTGCTTGTGAGTTTCCACTGCTGTGATCAAACAAGCAGAAAACTTATGTGATCAGAGTAAGTAAAAGTATTAAGCAAAAGTATTGGAAAACCAGAAAGATTTTATTAATCATCTTTTGTTCTTGGCAGTGTGGTTATTTGTGCTTCTCATGGATGTTATGTCACAAAAGGACAATCACAGTCATTTATTTTGTTACATTCTCCTAAGGTGATCCGAGGAGTCTATTGCATTAATTTCTCCATTAAATCTATAACCTGAACTGTAGCTTACCTTTGGGAAAGAAGAAATTAGCAAATTCCTAAAGCTGTCATTTCAATGATGTTCTTTTCCATGTTTCTACTCTAATTCTGTCAAGCTTCATGTCCCACTTACCCAGTGTTGCTTTTTTGCCTTCTCTGCCATGTAAAAGAAAGTATCAGGAACTGGTGGATGGTGACAGATTTGCAGGCTTGCCTACTTGCTTTTCATGTGGCTGAAACTGTCATGACACTGCCCTTATTCTAAGTAACTGTGTTCCCATACACCTGTTTTTCTCAATGTATTTGTTTTGTTGCTTATGGCAAATTTCTGTCTTTCTTTGGCACAGGAAAGAGGGCAAGGAATCCCTTAAGTTATTCCTCTCCTTTCTCTGAAGTAGACCTCTTTGTTCAAGACCTGCTTTGCTGGTTTGCCAAGGCTTAAGTGCACCTCCTTTCTTTTTTTTTTTATGCTCACCAGTTTGCAAAGCCCTTCTCTCTCTTTTTGTCCCCATATGCAGCAAACTGTTTGCAGAAAGCTGAACAGCTTCAATAGAAAAAAAAAGTCAAGACCATAGTTTGATGAACACTCTCTTCTACCAAAAAGGACAACTTGGTCATTGTTTGTCTCTTACCTGTCACTCC
Organism: Chloroceryle amazona; assembly: GCA_027560015.1. NCBI lineage: Eukaryota > Metazoa > Chordata > Aves > Coraciiformes > Cerylidae > Chloroceryle > Chloroceryle amazona. Next base: position 9,045 of record JANHFX010000541.1, on the reverse strand, counting down.
TGTCCACTTAGTTGTACCAGCTCAAGTTTGTTGAACATGAAAAGTATGAGAAAAATTGTCTCAGTTAAATACAACCCTTGTTGTTTTGGTTTTGTTTTTGTTTTTTGTTTGTTTGTTGGTTTGGTTTGGTTTGGTTTGGTTTGGTTTTTTTTATCCAGAACCCTGCAAGCAATTATAATAGCACAACTGGGAAAGGAGTTACAAGGGAGAGGAGAGCAGCAGAAAGGTGTGTGTGATTTATGCAGCATTACCATTGAAAGAAGATTGGACTGTAGCTTTACATAACTCCACTTCAAACACCCTGTAGCTCTGTGGATTGACCACTGTCCCAGAGATTTACAGGAGAGGTTAAAGGCATTAATTGCTCCATTTGGTCTCCCCAGCTTAAGCACCCCACTAAAAAAAAAGCCCCAAGGTGAAAACAACCAACCAACCCTTTAATGGTTTGGAAAATGTGACGGAAACTGAAATTTCACGTAGCAGCTTTGGGCTGAACAGAATATTTCATTCAACCTGGAGATATTTTTTTTTCCTCTTTTTTTCTCTTGATTTACTGAAAGGCAGCTATTTTATCAAACAGATATGATACTCTGTGATCAGCAAGTCTGCCTGCCCTGAACTCCTCCAGGTCCCGTCAAATGGAGTGCAGGCACAGAGTGAAAATTATTGGCTCACTGAACATGACTCAGGTCAGATCTGACATCCACCTGTGTCAGAGAAGTCTAACATCACAAAACTGAGGCAGAATCCTGGCAGTCTGTGGCTTTGAATTATCCAAAATGCATCTGGAATGACCAGCCTGCAGTGCTTACACACAAACATAACAAAAATTTTTGCCTTCCAAAGGAAGTCTGCTGTGATTAGAAAGAAATGTCATTCTATCAGTTATTCACTTGAATCAATGGGCATTCCCTCCATTGTTTCCCAAAGCAGGAACATCCTTTTAGCAGGATCGATGCTTTGTAATTTTATCCTGAACAGAGCCAGTCAAGAAAGAAACTTTGCCTTTTTACTAGATGGAGAAAAAGACTTTTGATCATGTTGGGTCACTCCTTATGAAGTTGTTTATCTCAGAGGTGGTTTGGGGTGCCTTTGTTTGTGTTTAGTTTAGTTTATTTACTTATTTTCCCCAACCAAGCAGATGAGCCTTAGCAATCACATGTTTGGGTTTTTTTTCTCTACAAACAAAACCAAAACACATACTCTAAAAACCACCATGTTACAGGCTTTCCAAGAATTTTGCAAACACCTTCTCTGGGGAAGGCTTTGGCAATATACCTGAATCAGACACAAAGTGTAGTTTTCAACACAGAACTGTCTCCTAAGTGAAAACAGCCTATTTTTCTGTCAATGTGACTGTTTCAATGCCTCTCACAATGCTGCTAGCAGAGGTAAATCCAGCTCATTCCCTCTCTCCTTGCCTAGCAGATTCAAGGAAGAGCCGGGCTGCCCTTTAATAAGTGGGCTGAAAATACCACAGTCTGGCATGACTAGATAAATCTGAAGGGGCCACATTCAGGCACTGGACAACTTTTTTGATGCTTAAGACACACATTCCTGGGTATCTTTCTACTGTAGATTTGGAAGTGGTCTAAGGTACTTCGTTATGACGCAGGACACTTGACAATGATGATGCACAGGTAAGAGAAGTGATGGTATATATGGAACAATATATATTATTTCACATAATAAATGCCCCAGATGGTTGTTTTTCTGTTTTCGCTGTGCCATCAGCAGCACTGAAACATGACCAGATATTGTTGCTGAATAAGTAAAACCAAGAAGCAAATTCAGATGAAAACAGAATTCACCAAAGAGCAGTTTCCCTAATATGAACTGCTCATTGACAGTTATTTTTAGACAGGGACATCCCAAGCCCAATCCATTTGACTCTCGGCAGATGCTTCCCACATCAAACAGATTCAGTTCATGTTAGAGGCAATGAAACCTTCCACTAGCACCCCTCCAAGCTGGCTCAGGGCCCATGGTGAGCCATTCCTTCTCTTCCACTTGGTTCTTTAATTCAGACATGACAACCTAGGATGCAGATTTAAATCCAACTGCAGGACAACTATTAATAAGCTGACAAATGCTGAGGATGAGAATTCTCAATGAATTTAAAGCTGAGGGATGATTGCCAAGAAAATTTGGCTCTCGCTTCCCTGTTGCTTTGATGCCCTTGCTTTCCAGTCTCACAGCCTAAGAAAACACTTTTTGCCTCCTCTCTGTTCTCTCCCTAATCTCCCCAGGTATAAGCGGTGGAGGAGATCAAGCCTTCTTTCAGCAGCTGCCCAAGCCTGCCTCTTCTCACTTGTCAGCCAATTCTTCCTGCCTTTTAATGGTTCTGGCAACATCTTACTCTCCACAGCTTGTTTCCCACCACTGCTGCCAGCCTGGAGAGCAGGCTTGACCCAGGGTGGGAACAAGACAGACAGCACTGGGCTCAACACTTGCAGGTCCAGATCACATGGCAGAAGTGATGTTGATGGATGGGCAAGGCAATGAAGCACCCTTTGAAGTACCACCATATAGCACCTCTTCTTGAGATGCAGTGTCCACCCTGCCTGTAAAGTTCACACAACGGGCACAGGAAAAATGATAAAAGCAGAGAGGAAAGCTCTAAACAAATAGTAACTTTTTCTCCAGTCTAGGAATTTTGAGGTAACCGCAAATATTTACGGCTTGTATCTCACAAACATAAATTCAGTTAAATAATTTTGGCTAGGGAAGGGTTTGAGGGAGGATTTGTTTTTGTTTTCTTTGGGGTGTTTTGTGTTGTAATACTATGTTCCAACAGTTTGATTACATTTTGCGTTTTGGGATGGGTTTGGGATTTTTTTTTTCCCCCAGAAAGGCTGAAATAATTTGTTTTGACAGTCCAGGAAGAAGAGTTGGTATATCTTTTGTTTTGAAGAAATTAACATCACCTAAAACATTGACCTAAATTAAAAAGGAGAAGGAAGTCACACCAAAGATTTCTAAGATCCAAGAAGTTAAGCAAAATCTTTCTCTCAAGGCTAACCAAGCATTCTGGGTTGAAGCACTGTGAAATTTATTTTTTCATTCCCTGTCAAGTAGAAAGAAACAAACTTTTAGAAAAAGCTATCAGATTTGAACCTAGTTTTTCCTCTCCAGTTTTTCACTTATTGTTTAATGAGCTTTAGTAGCCTCTGTGGTTCCTCAGACATTTTGAACATCTTGCTTTGAGCTAAAGACTTCCCATATTCTGATGTCGGTACACCCAAGGATTGAGGGGATGGCAGTTACTCTCATTTACAGAAGCCAATCACCATGTAAACACTAGCCTGAGGGTGATAGAGGACAGTCCTGCATCTAGAGGACTTTTCTGTGAAATGTATCTAACATGGCTATGTCTTTTCCTGTGAAGGGATTATTCTCTCCCTCCCCATGCCTATGGCAAAACTCTCTTCAGTCTCAATGGGAGCAGGGTTACCCTGCCAACATTTCAGCGATCAACAGGGCCAGCTTGAAGTTGGTGTTCTGGCACTGGAGGGAGAGTTTCATAACCATGCATCACTGTAAACTATACCAGGGGAGATCCTCCTCCCTGCCTTCCGCTTTGTCTGTTTCCTCAAGCAACATAGCTGCTGACAGGCATGCCAGGGACATGGCTGGCAAGCAGTGGGAGATGCTGTTACACTGGCAATCAGTGACTAGACGAGTGTGTATTTGTTTGTGCTTTCTTCCCATGAAATATTATTGATCTGAGTGTGCCATCAAAGAGCTGGGACTGTCAGCTGTGAAACCAAAAATCCTACTGCAGGAGTTGCAAGGCCATTTGAAGAATTTGCCTTTTTTCTTCCTGTGAAACAGGACACCAGGCCAGTTGTGCAGCAGTATGGATCAGTCCTCACTCTTTCCCTGAGGGAGCCTGTCTCCTTGGCAGGAGTTTTGCTGGCATTGCTGAAAGCAGCAGTTAAACTGGTGCAAGCTGATGAGTCTTCTCATCTGCTGTTCTCCTGAAGTTGACCTCTGATCCTGCTGAATCTCCCTCTGCTTCCTGCTGGAGTGTAATTCCTTCAGACACTTCCCACAGCATGGACCAAACAGACTGCCAGAGCCAGCCAGCTGAGGAAATAACACCTAACATGGATGGAAAAATTCAGGTCTAACCTATAGCGACACTAAAACACGTACTACACAATCTTCAAGATTCAGTTGTCCTTTAATGCATAAAGACCCTGCTCTAGCAAAGCCCTTCACTGCCTGAGTACTTGCCTCCTATGCTTTGAGTAATTTAAAATGGCTTGAAAGAGTTGCTGGATCAAGACCTATTTTTAATTAGCTAGCCCTGTTTTCAAACCCCTTATTTATTTAGAAGGTACTAGATGACTTTTCTTTGTCAATTTTTTTCTCTTCTTTTTTTTTTTTTTTTCTTCCCTGCCTTGCATCATGATGTTGCCGTGGTTCTTCAGGTCTTAATCCAGATTATTTTCATGGCAGCTGTAGGAGGCCTGTTTACAGCCATTTCACCATGTGTTTCATCTGATGATTTGAAGGGACAAAATTCAACAACTCCCATGCTGCCTCTTCCTTAGCACTAACTTCACACTTATTCTAAAAATATAATGAGATCAGGCCTTGCACGCTTTACTAACAAACAAGGTGTGGATCCTCGCTGATGCTGGTGAAGATGGAGTTATGGTTACTCACCCACTGTTATTTTTTTCTTTTTCCTCTTCCCTTCTCTTCTCTGTATTTTACAATTTTTACAAAGCACAGCCTAAGCAGAATAAGGCCATGATTCAGCAAGTGACCATGATGTGGGGCACAAGGAAGCAGGGTGATTTCATCCAGTACCACACATGACAGTCAAGTGCTGCTGCTGTCTGCTTCAGAGAGAGTTAATGGAAACTGAAGGTTTGGATAATAATCTGAGGGACATAATGTGATAAATTAAGAAAGATAACTTGAGACCTTTTTTTGATCTCAAGTCAATCTTTCTTTTCTTGCTCAACTTTATAGAAGAACTCTGTTAACTTGTATTTGTTGAACAGAAATGTCACCGGGGAAGGTGTTACTCCAGTACCAACTACACTGCCAAAGAATCAGTCTATAAAGTCAAGTCTGTAATGAAGTTCAACCAGTGTGCTACTGCCAGACCAAGTTCTTCCTAGTGCTCTCTTGTTAGTAAGATTGAAAGAAAAAGACAAAAATTTTTGTAAGTATTATCACAAGACACTGTCCTTCCAGACCATGACATCAGGTTAACTCCAACAAGAACTGAAGAAGAAACCCAAAAATTCTTAAAACTTTATATGGCCTTCAGATATGTACATTCTCTACAGACCTTCCCTGATTTATATCAGCCCAAGATCTTATCTGTAGCAAAGCATTCCTGTTGTAATGGCACAATGCTTCCTCAAAAACCAGCAGTCCCTTCTCTTCTGTTTACCTAGCAGTTCAAGTAGGGCAATCTGAAAAAGAGAAGTCACCTTGGTTTATGATGAATGAGGTGCTAGAAGCTACCTAATACACAATGTCATGACACAAGCTGGAAAGTGATTTTATTTTGCAAATTCTTCCATTTCCCTTAGTTGTGTATGAGAGTCTTTGTAATAGAGGCCATGGTTCCATTTCCTACATATTACACCTTCCTTTATATTAGCCCAGCTATGTGAGAGTAGCAGAGTCTAGGGCTTTGAAGCAATCTTTTAAAAATACATTTACCTACCAATAAAACTGTAGCTTTTTACAAACCAAGGAGGGAAAATAAACCAAAAGCATTCAGAAAAAAAAATATACAATTTAAAGCCAACAACAATGAAAACATATAAACAACTTTTTAATGCCTATGTCTGTATCTGCAAGTTGTGAATACATTCTACTATTGTACAGCTCTATAAATTATCATACAGACCTTATTGTCACACAGAGGATAAATATTCAGATTTGTGATCTGGTGTATTGGGTCTGACCGAGATGAAGATCCAAGGTGTCATCGGTAAAACCTACTCACTTTTCAATAGCCCCAGTGTAAAAGCCTGATGGAGGGTGGAGTTTAACAATAGACTATTGTGGCCTGAACAAAGTGACACCACCACTGAGTGATGTTGTACCAGATATGTTAGAACTACAGTATGAACTGGAGTCAAAGGTAGCCAAGTGGTATGCTACAATTGACATTGCCAATGCATTTTTTTCAATTCCTTTGGCAGAAGAGTGCAGGCCACAGCTTGCTTTCACATGGAGGGGTGTTCAGTACACCTGGAATTGACTGCCCCAGGGGTTGAAGCACAGCCCTACCACTTGTCATGGGCTAATTCAGACTGGGAAAGGGTGATGCCCCTGTGCATCTACAATACGTTGATGAAGCATTTGAGAAAGGAAAAAGAGTCAGATTCTTCTGAGAGCTGAGTTCACCATAAAGAAAAACAAGGTCAAGTGACCTGCACAATAATTCAGTTCTTGGTTATAAAGTGGCAGGATGGACGCCGTCATGTGCCTATGTTTGTTATCAACAAGACAGCAATTATGTCCTCACTGGCAAACAAGAACGAAACACAAGCTTTCCTGCATCTTGTGGGCTTCTTAAGAATGCATATTCCAGCTTGCAGTCAGCTGGTGAGACCTCTCTATCAAGTGACCTGAAAATCATTTTGAGTGGGGACCTGAGCAACAAAAAGCCTTTGAGCACATCAGACAGGAGATAGATCATGCAGTAGTTCTTGGGCCTGTTTTGCCAGGACCATCTGTGCAGAATGTACTCAACACAGGAGCTGGGGAGTATGTTCTCACCTGGAGCCTCTGGCAGAGAACATCAGGAGAAACTCAAGGTCAACCATTAGGGTTTTGGAGCTGGGGGTATTGGTGATCAGAAGCCCACTACACCCCAACTGAAAAAGAGATACTTGTAGCATCTGAGGGGATTCAAGCTGCTTCAGAAGTTGTTGGTACAGAGGCACATATCCTCTTGTCACCACCATTACCCATGCTTCATTGGATGTTCAGAGGAAACATTCCCTCTACACATCATTCAACCAGTGCAACATGGAGCAAATGGGTGGTAGCATTGATCACGCAAGATTTGACTGGGGAAACCCGACCATCCAGAGATCCTGAAAGATATTATGGATGGGCCAGAAGGCAGAGGTTTTGGAGGACCACCTGAGGAGGTGACTCATGCCCAAGAGGAACTGCCATGTAATCAGTTACCAGAAGAAGAAAAGCATTATGCTTTATTTACTGATGGATCCCGCCATGTGGTAGGAAATCATGTCAAGTGGAAAGCTGCTGTGTGGAGTCCCACAAGAAAAGTCACTGAGGCCACTGAAGGAGAGGGTAAGCCACGTCAATTTGCAGAAATGAAGGCGATCCAATTAGCCCTAGAGATTGCTGAATGAGAAAAGTGGTCTGTCTATACACTGACTCCTGGATGGTGGCTAATGCTTTGTGGCAGTGGCTGCAGGAGTGGAAGAGGGCCAGCTGGCAGTGTAGAGGTAAACCCATCTGGGCTGCTGCATTGTGGCAGGATATTGCTGCCTGAGTGGAAAACTTGGCTCTAAAGGTGTGTCATGTAGATGCTTATGTGCCCAAAAGCTGTGCCACCAAAGAACATCGAAACAATGACCAGATAGACAAGGCTGCCAAGATTGAAGCCTCTCATCTGGACCTGGACTGGGAGCATAAAAGTGAGCTATTTGTAGCTCGATGGGCCCATGAAACATCAGGACATCTAGGGAGATTTGCAACATACAGATGGGCTTGTGATCGAGGGGTGGACCTGGCCATGGAGGCCATCACTCAGGTCACTTACAAATGTGAAATATGCTGCAATCAAGAGAACCATGAGAGCAAAGTATTCCTGGAATAGCTGGGTTTTTGATATGGCAAGGCCTGGCAAATCGACCACATGGGACCACTGCCACAAACACACCAAGGCAAGCACTACATATCATGGTGGAAGCAGCTACTGATTGGCTCAAAACACACCCTGTAAAACATGCCACTGCCCAAAACACCATCCTAGATGATGAAAGGCAAATTTTGTGGCAAGACGGAACTCCTGAAAGGATTGAATCAGACAGTGGGACACATTTCCAAAATAACCATCTAAACTCCTGGGCAAAGAAACTTGGCATTGAGTGGGTGTATCACATCCCATATCATCCACAAGCCTCTGGAAAAAATGAAAGATAAAATGGACTGCTAAAGAGATCATTGGGCAATGGGGGATGGAAGCACTGGGATACAAATTTATCAGAAGCCACTTATCTGGTTAACAGCAGCGGATCTGTTAACTGTCCTGGTCCTGCCCAAACAAAATCCCTATGTACAGTGGGAGGAGATAAGGTCCCTGTAGTGTACAGTGGGAGGAGATAAGGTCCTTGTAGTGCACACAGGGAAGTGGCTGTGCAAGGCAGTGTGGGTTGCTCCTCTGCTGGGAAAGGCCGAACCCACTCATGGGACTGTCAATGCTCAAGGACCTGGGTGTACCTGGTGCATAATGTGGGAGGATGGAAAGACCCAGTGCATACCTCAAGGGGACTTAACCTTAGGGGAAAAGTAAAAATCTGTGATGTGAGTTTTATGTTGCAGGAAGTGCAGCAAAGAGTGGATTTTGCAAAAATATGGATGAGTGTAATGATGACACAAACATAGCTGGTGTTGGCACCCAACAATCAAACATACTGCTTCTCCTGTCCTGACCATCCATCCTGACAGATGGGTCTTGAGTCATCACCTGTTTGTGAACATCTGGAGAAATGGAGAGCACTCATGTAATAGAGGGATAATATCTTATCTGTTAAAGGACAGGGGATAGTAGTTAATGAGAATGTATTAATCTGTAAATTTGGTATAAAGATAGTACGTAGTTAAGATGTAAATGTTGGTAAGAAGGAATTTTAGTAACTGGAATTATGATGGAATAGTTAGGATGTATTATGTAGGGCCTGAGCATGATGCAAATGGTATGGAATAAGGGGTGGAGATTGTGTTGCGTCTGACTGAGCTGGAGTTAATTTTCCCCACAGCAGCCCTCCCAGTGCTGTGCTTTGCATTGAGAGCTGGAAAGGTGCTGAT
>JANHFX010000539.1:0-44959 GCA_027560015.1 Chloroceryle amazona | reverse complement strand
TCCTTTCCTTTCCTTTCCTTTCCTTTCCTTTCCTTTCCTTTCCTTTCCTTTCCTTTCCTTTCCTTTCCTTCTTTTTTCTTTCTTTTGTTTTTAATTATGAAATAAAAGAAGACTTCTGCAGATAGTTTTCTGTAGTCAATAAAAAGCTTTTTTTTCTGAATTCAGTCGCTTTACCTTTCTCTGTGAGTTACTAAGTAGCTCTAGAACGGTAATAATTTTAACTTAATGTTTATATGTATATAGACTTTTATGCTCTAGTACCTTTATACCTAAAAAGATAAAGAAGTGCTAGTTTACAATGACTGTGTTAGTGAAAAATTTTAAAGAGTGAAAAATGGTACAAGATTTCAAGTCAAACAGAAAGGCTGTGACCAGTCCAGGAAACAAAGCCAGGATAGTTCCAAACAGAATACCATCTTTTCTACTTTATTGTTACTCTTAAAGTTTACTAAAAATAGGAGTTAAGTAGCTCAGAGAACTGTGTTCCAGTGCCAAGAAGAACTGAGTATCAAGAAAATTAATTCAAATTCTGCAGACCTTTACATTACAGATGTGGTCTTCCATAGTATCACAGGGTGTCAGGGGTTGGAAGGGACCTTGGAGATCTTTGAGTCCAGCCCCCCTGCCAGAGCAGGATTATATAATCTAGCACAGGTCACACAGGAACGCATCCAGGCGGGTTTTGAAAATCTCCAGAGATGGAGACTCCACAATCTCTCTGGGGAGCCCCTTCCAGCGCTCTGTGACCTTACAGTAAAGAAGTTCCTCCTGATGTTAAGGTGGACCTCTTGTGCTCCAGCTTCCTCTTGAAGACAACTTCTGCTTCCCAAAAAATGAAAGTGCTGGCATCTGAAATAACTGCTCCCTGGTCATACAAGTGGATACCCAAAAATCAACAATCATTGACATCATCATTGTAAAAGGTGAGCATTCCTCAGTTTAAGGGACAATGAAAATGTGATGTGAAATTCATGAAGAGGATAACAATGGGGATGGAATGGATCACTATTTTCCTCTTATAAAAAGGAGTTGTAGCTGATGTTGCTTTTCCAAATAAAGTGTAAAGTTAGATTTCATGATTCCTTTGTCCCACACAGTGATTTACCCACTAGTCTGTTCTGAATGTTAAGCTTAAAGACATGTGTCTTCTAGAACACTTCTTTACTCACTATCATCTTAGCAAAACATCATCACCTTTACAGAAGCCTTGTTTCAGCATTTGTTATTTAAATCAGAAGCCAACATTACCCAGGAGATAGTGTTATAAGTCCACATCCATATATTTGCTGCACAAGTGAACAATATAAGATTATAATCCCTTTGTGCACGTGGAAGAATCTGTGCACATAGGTCTGCCATCATGTCCATCTACAACCCAATAATTCTGAATCACTTAACTATTTTCAACTCAGTATAACAGAAGCTAGCAAGAATTAAACAGCTAGTTTTGTAGGATTGGGTGACTGAGCAGGAAAGAGAGATGTCATTAGTGGTCTGAGTCAGACCTTCCCTGATTACAAGGTTGCAGCATGCTCTCCACCCACTGGAGAATTCACACAGAAGACAACTATTATGATTGCCTCAACCACAGGAAAAATTTGAATTGGTACTCACACCAGAGAATCCAACCACAATATACAAATCCATAAAAAAAACCCATGCTTCATTAGCTCTGCTGCAGATGGAGCTTCTTGTCTCTCCAGGAATTGCTCTTTATTTACAGGAATTTCACCAGACTTTTTATCTTCCATTTCATTTGAGATAATGTCTCCCCATTGCAGGTGGCCTGTTGAACTCTGAGGAACAGATGTATGAGGTCCCTGACTGCTGCTTGGTGAACTTGGCTTGTGTCATTTTAGTGCTAGTGCTGTGCCGTTTCTCCACATCTGCTCCATGTCCAATCTCAGAGTACTCTGATCTATCACAATGCAGCTGTGGATCAGTGAAGGTTTCACAGAGAGCTCTCCTACATTTATGGGGGAAAAAAAATGTCTGAAACTCCTTTATTTGTCATCTGTTTCTAAAATGACCACCTCCATTTTCCCAGTGTTGGCAAATGGGGCCAGTGTGTTGGTTTTGGAACAAATGTGTTTCATTGCTAAACTAACTCCAGTCATCTGAACCAGCTTTGTACAACCTCTTTTTATCAGTAAAGTAAACCCCATATTTTCCCATCTTCGTGAATTTCCTAGAGAATCACCCTCTACAGAGGAAGTCAGGCATCTCTGAGGAGACATTCATGCCAGATGTTTTTAAGGACACCTTATAGACAATCTTTGTCAGTGCCTCTATGTTTTATCAGCAGGGGGGGCTAGATGAGTAGATTGGATTAGATATCTAAATTTGAACACGGCTGAAAGTGTGTTGTGAAATCTTATTCAGAATATATGGACTGTAGCCTGTTATGAACATAACATAAAGCAGAACATAATATCCAATTGAATAAGGAGATTTGGAAGTTAAGTGATTTTTTAATGACAGCGCAATCGTCAGCAGCAATCAAAATCAAGAAGATCATGTTAAAAAAACCCACCAGCTATGGATGTGGACTTAAAATAACATTAATTTTGGTAAATAGAAAATGCTAGGAAAGCAGTTGTGCTCTTGAGAAGAGCCAAGCAAGTTGCCATGCCTTCTCTACCAGTAGAGGAAGAAATGCTGACACACAAATGTCTTGTGGAGCTTAGCATACTAGAGAAGAAAAAACTCTAAAAATAAAATCTCTGTTTCATTCATTAAGGGCTGTTTTAACATCAGCTCAATTGGATGAGAGTCCAGTGAAGTCAGCCCCTTTCCACCCCAGATGGGAACTCCACATTCTCTTTTCAAAGAATGGGCAAGAAGATACAGTCCTGCATTATGACCATGGGCCCACAGAGATGTTATCTGGACCTTCACATTTAATTTTTAGTGCTCTTTACCTGTGGAGGAAGGAAGACTGTCATCATTAGGTTCAGATCAGATGTTCTACTTTAATTAGTAGGTTCTTAAAATCCTCCAAATGCTAAGGCACTTTACATAACTTACAAAGAAATAGAAACACAACAGTTAATGTTTTTTTTCAAAATTGTATCTTAACCTTATGGTATCAAATCAATCCTTTACATCTCTAATGATAATGAATCCTATTTTCTATTAACAAATAAGGCTTTTTGATTCAGATTGCTTTCCCAATTATTATAAAAGTTATGGAGTTCTTTATCCATCTTTAATGTAAAATTCTGTATTATTATGATCATGTGACAGTACCACTGACAGTATCACTCTAGCTTTACTAGAGAAAAGCTATAACATACTGAAATTGATGACATATTTCAAAAGACTACTTATCCCCAAACAAGTCTGGCTACAGATTTTCCTTTTGCTTTTCAAAATATGTCTTGGGATATGCAAAGGCCTTGGTCACACTTTCATATGTCACCTGAGGACAACAGCAGAGAGGGATTTAACACTATATACTGAAAGCATCATCAGACTTTTTTGAAAGATTTATCCTCTAGGTACAGTTCTAGATTTAATTTAAATATTTTATCTTCATAAGATCAGATGAATGGAAAGATGGAACCACAGTAGCCCACCAGGTATCCTTCATGAGCTATCCAGGGAGATATCTATTACATTTCCATTTTCATCTCAGAGTAACAGATTTTATCCTTTTGACATCTTCATGTGAATGTCAGGAAAGAAAAGACCACTACTGGGAGATAAATTATAATATTTTTCTATCTACCTCCAGTGGTTACTCATGTGCCTCCTAAAATCATGTGCACAGTCCTGGCAGAATGCCAGGTGTTTCTGTTCTGTTACATTACATTGCAGTGCTGGCAAAAAGCCAAGGAATCAGCCGTTCTCTTCCTAGAGAGTTCAGATGTGATGGGATTTTAATGTGATCCAGGATGTTTCTTAGGTGAGCAAGTCTTTTCCAGGTGGCAAAAGGAAGTGTTATGAAGAGGAAGGCCTCAAAACCTGGCATTTGGGGCATTTTTCGAGGCAACTCTACACCCTGCTCTTGGCATGTTGCCCGTCACTGCATGCAAGGAAACTGTATTCAGTTAAGAATATCTGTATCTGAGGACCTCATAGAGTTGTGACAAATGAAGTTGATTATTGCTTTGCTCAGGCTTTGCTTGCTCTGTTTTTCAAGTGCAGCCCAGCTGCTGGAAAATGGTGTATCAATTCTTTCTGTAAGCCACAACTCCTAGTACCAAGGAGCTACTTCAGCCTTTTCTGGGAACATGAGTTCCCCCAGGCTGAAACCACAGATGCTGTACAGCAGCATTTGATTAATTTTTCCTTTTGTATTTTAAGCAGTATCTGTTAACATCCAAATTATTCTCTGCTTCCTGCAATGCTCCCTAAGATAAGAGGCTCAGGAATGTACATTTGTGGTAATTAAACCATCACGAAAGTTGCAATGTCAGAAAATATATGGTTCTTCACTCTTTTTCCCCCCTCTCCTTTTTTTTCCCCCTCTTGCCAGCTACTTGTCTATTTATAGAAATACACTTCACCATTTACTTCAGAGGCAGTGACATGAAGAAGCAGATATTTAGAGGAAGTTCATTTGCTTGACAAAAACATCCATTACCTTTATCACCAATGGAGACCAAAAAAGAATCAATTACAATACCTCACTTGGGAATGACTAATTGAATTGTGAAATGTACTGACACTCTGAAGTCACTGTGGTAAGCTAAATACCAACACTTATAAAAGTCAGGAAATGTTGTAGATAAGATGCTGATTCACATGATTTGAGACTAGAATGCATTTTCAGCTCGTGCTGTTGCTCTAAGCCTGTCTAATTTCCAACAAGTCTTATTAATCAAGGGTCAGGGAATTAGCTGAGAAGAGAGAGCTGCAGAGGATTTGCACCTGCTTGGTTCAACTATGAAATTAGCTCTGAGTGCTAAATACTCCACATCCCATCCTACAGTCAGAGACCAGCTGTCAGCTCCTTATTCAATCACAGAACCACTTTAAATAAGTAATTTGACTGGCTGTAGTGGTGCATCTATCATAGGAACTGTATTCTCCTCCTCCTCCACATGTGCTAGCACCTTCAAATCCTGCAAGTGGTAGAAGAGAACATAGGTAAGGGTGTTGCTGAATGGCCACATTGGGGGTGTGCTCTGACTCTTCTTTCTGCAGGTGTTCAACGGTGCCATATACTGAATAGCTCCACTGAACATCCCTCGGGACTAGAACTTCATCATCTGTGCTGTTAAATTGTTAGAAAGATTCTTGGCATGTCTTTAGCTGGGGCCAATCTCCCTATCACAAATGTCTCAAAATTAGTTCAGAAAATATCACAGGGTAAATACCATTTCCAGTAGGCACTTTGGGTGAATGGCCTCCATTTGGGCATTCACACTAAGTGCAATGTTCTTGATGCAGGTTTTACTGTGTCATTTGACCTCAGGGGCAGAGAACAATATGGCCCACATTTAATTTACTGGTGCAGACATTGTTTCTGTGTTGCAACAAATAAGTGTTCAACACAAAATACTGGAACTCAGGAAGTCCAGCCGAAGAAACAATTTTCTGCAAAATTAATCAAATAATATGTTAATATTCATTTAATTCAGATATAAAAAGCTGCACAGGGATATAATATAATTATTATGCTTACTTGGCTACAAGCATGTGGTTCATTACTGAAGGAGACTTGCATGCGCTCAGGGGATCCTCTTTTTCACATTCCCCTTGAGCTCCAGGAAGGAAGAAGGGGTGACCTTCCTGCCCTGGTGGAATCCACCCTACAGACACATCCAAATTAAAAGGCAGCTTTTATTTCTAGGCCTTTCTGAAAAGCTTCTGAAGAGGAAAATGCTTTGGTCTTTGCAATGTCCTAGAGGCCTGATCCAAGTACTTTGCAAGCAAAGAGAATTGCTGAGTTTGCTGCAGAAGGTGACATCTCAGTATCATTGAAATAAATGCCATTGTCTCCCTGATCCACTGAAGTTTGGATTTCAGTCTATGATATGGAAGAAATCTACCTCTGTATCTCTCAGCTTTAACTCTTTCAACTAGCAGTAGTTCAGCAACATACTTCAGTGGTAATGTATTCAATGCTTTTTTTCTTTCCCCACAAAGGAAATAAAAGCACATGCTACAGGTAAACTTAATTGAACCTGTTACTAATTGAGTTTTCTAATATATTTTATTTAAATGCTAAAAGGGCTGGCCTTGTTTACAAAATGAAATAGACTATTAGATTCTCTGGATTCTCCCCCCTAAATTGACTCAGTCTCATTGATATCTAAGTGATTTGTGGTTCATCATGGTGTCAGGAAGAAATGTCCCTGTTAGAACTGACAGGTTATTTGCTATTGCAGAAGGAAAAAAAAAAAACAAAACAGGAAATGAATGTGTGTTTATGACCTGTGAGCTGAATAAGAGTAGGTTTGAAAAGTAGGAAGTAAGAGACTGTTTCTACTACTAAGATCAAGGTGGAGGTGGAGAGAAGGGAGGAAGAGGAGGAGAGCTTGAAAGGGTAATATGCTGCATATTTTTATTCCATATTTACATTGCTAGATGATATGATGATGGTCATCCTATGATAAATAGCATTTTAGACACAATCTATCAGCATTGAATAACTGGCACAAGTATGTTTCCTTTTTCAGGCAGGAATGTGGTATAATTTTACATACTGAATATTAAATAGCATGTACATGACCCACTGGAGGTCATCATGTTACTGAGTGGGACTCGGCAATAATTTTGTGTCAAACATGTCTGAAAATAGTAGTGTCCATAACTTAGATGGACAAATAACAGGGAAAGAAACAGCTGAAGCTGAAGTAACTTGCTTACGGGCAGACAACAGTGAACTGGAAGGACTAGGGATTAAACCTGGTTTTCTGACTCTTAATCCCATCCCCTTCTTGTTCAGTGATAATGGGCAGAAGTATAAAATGAAACAGAAATTGGAACAAACTTCTATATCTCTTCTTTTCTCTCTTCTTTCCCTTTCCTTGCCTTTCTGTTTGATTAAGGTAAAATTTTACTTAAAAAATTACATTCTACCTGAACTGATACCTTAAACCTTATTAAATTAAGATTTGAATTGACCATGATATGATAACACTTTAGGTAATTCATACTGAGTAGTTATTTCTGCTTGTGTATAAGATGTAATGTATTTATTAATATATGGACAAAGCTAAGAGGAAAAAATGAGGCTTTAGAAAAATAGCATAAAGACTACAGACTTGTTAAATAGAGATGACAGGTCATTTGTGTATGTGAGTGCAGGGAACAAAGCACCTCTGTATTTTAGAAACAGATTTTCACATATGGTTTGGATATTTAAATGTGTGTGTCTTAAAGGTCTTAGCTTTAAAACAGTTGCTTTAAACAGCAAGTTTAGAAAGTTTTGATGTCATCCTAAAAATTCATATTTTTTTTACAAGGAAGTTCTCAAAGTGTATACAAGAACAAGCACACATTTTTTCAGTCATACCACACAAAAAAAAAATGAAACAAGCACTGATCTCATTTCCAAGGGTTTACACAGCATATTTTCAGTGCACCTGTTATGCAAATAAAAATTGCACTTCAAACTGAAATTTTATCTGACCATGTCCACATTCTGTAGTAAAAGTAGGCTTGCTACTGAAAAGTCAAAGAGCAGACCCTGAACAAATGCTAACACTGATCCTCATTTTTCCCATATTTTCAATTAATTAGAGGGTAAGCTTCTTAAATGAACTTAATTTTGCACAAAAAGGCAGTTATGAATATAGATGCACTGTGGGAAAAGGAGTCTGGCCACTGAACTGGAATGAGATGGCCAAGAACGCAAACTGTAATTCCTGCAAACTCCTTTGACAGCATTTAGTTACGAGTTTATCACAAGGCAAGAATATTTGTAACAGAAAGTCTGGGGTTTTTTGTGTTGTCTTCTGTAAATCTTTATCAATTCACAACACTTCCATTTCCTGAAAAATTATCTTTAGTAAGTTCATCTAGAAGTTATACCCATGTTGCTGTCAATATATTTCATATTGTCCGTGAGTGATGGCAACTGTGCAGAGACCCCCAACAACTGCTTAGAGCCTTAACAACTGCAAAACAAAGATGTTCTGTACTGGCCTAAGCTTTCGAGAATGAGTGAAGTGCTGCAGCCAACCACATACTTTGGGCATTTTCCAACTCTGGCAAAAAAAACGGTTTTGAGTTTGTTTTTTTGTTTGCGTGTTGTTTTGGTTTTATTTTTCTTCTTCTTTTTTTGGTAACAAATGGCACTAATGAGAATAATGAATTTCAGTAATTAGGTTAAAAGGCTTAAACAAACAACCTAACTGCAACAATGAAAGTTGAAGATGGGAATATAGATTATTGTAAGGTTATTGTCATTGTAGTCAGTCCACAGGTTAATGTCTCTAAGCTTTTGGAGAACAGTGTCCAAATCTTTGCTCTATCTGCTGCACATTTTGTGCATGATTTTAAACAATTCACTCAAATCTCAGTTTCCCATTAGCTAAAATCTACAGTAAAAGGCAGAAAAGATCTGTCCTGCAGGAGTGTTGCAAAGCTTATGCTATGGATAATGTATATGGATATATGGATAATATATATGGATAAATTTAAACATCTTAGGAACCACTGTAATAGATTGTGAATTATCCTACTGTTTTCAGCTGAAACCTGAAGGATGCTCAGTGGAAAGCCTGCCTTTGCATACAGGCTGGTGTTTTCAATGAGGTTTTAATATCTGTGGTGACATTTGTTTAATGGTTCTTTACATGTGAAGTTGCCAGACCTTTTCCAAATTGGCCCTGGTTTTGCTGTATAGTTTGTCATGGCAAATATGTTTTCATTTTTTGAACAGTTAGTAGAGCAACTAGGAGGTACACTTCCACTGCAGTGGGGACAACATTTTATTCTTCAGGACAAAGCCTGCTGCGATCATAAAGTCAGCTTTGCTGATAAATTTCTTCAGGAGCAAGTGGAACTTCTTTCCATGCTCTTAGGCTTCCACATCCCTGTAACAGGATGGGTTCAGTGATGCATACAGGTAAAGGTGGTGCTCAACTGGAAACGTTGCTTAAAGACCATTGATTGCAATTTGTCTATATTTAAGGTGAGAAAACAGGAGATGTATCTCAAACATTATTTATTTTGTTTTATTAATTAGTTCAAAGAATCTTCAAAAGGGTTCAATTTACTAAAGCAAAAACAATTTGGAGAATCTGATATAGAGGTGGGATTGGTCAGGAAATTTTCACTGATAATGGGGTTTTCTCTAGCATCTACTTGCTATATACCTAAACCTTCCAATGATTCACATCCAAGTCTGTAAATTGTTTATAAAACAAAACAAACAAACATAAAACAAAACAACAACAACAACAAAACTAAACCAAAACCCAACCTGGTTACATTAAGAAGACATCAGGCAAAAGTCCTCACAATTTTATACAATATGAAGAAATATCTATGCATGTAAAGTGGAGCTATTGGATGTTAAAAAACAGGAAAAAAGTTTAAAAAGCTAAAAATATTGAGGGAAAATGTTAGCATGATAAAATGTTGTGGATTTTTTTTAATGTGTATTGAAAGAAAAATATGCCTTAACATAGAATTGTTCTGATGTTGGAAAGAAATCATCAAATTCTTATTAGAAGACATAGAACAGTTAAAATTCCTAAAGTAGTTGGATTCCTAAACAAAATATAGAAGGTGTACTTCTACCATATAAAAGCAGCAAAGTTCTTTCTGGCTTGTCGTGATCTGAAAAAATATAAAGCAACTTTAAGTAGAATTAAACACTTTTAAGTGAGTGGACACACATGTTTTGCACACAAATTGCTTTAGGAAGTCTTTAATCCTCATTTTTAACAACTTCTGGAATACCAAGAAAATTCCAGAAGACTGAAAGTGAACTTAAAATGTGCCAATATTCAAAACAGTCTGACAAGATGATTGGAGTAACTGTAGGTCAATTAGTCTGACATCTGTTCCAGAAAATATAACAGGAAAGCTGGGAAGAGAATCAGCTGAGAAATAATTAAAGGATAGAAATAAAATTAATTCCAGACAACATGATTTTATGAAAAGCAGATCATGTCAAAGAAATCTCACTTTTTTCTTTGATGAAATTGCAAGCATGTTTGAGTAATCTGATTTTTGTAAAATATTTGAATTTAGCAGCACAGGATGTTCTGATTTAAACATTGGCATCATATTAATAAAGCAAATGTTTTATGAATTAAGAACTGGTTAAGTGATAGATCTTAAAAAGAGATTGTCTCCAGGAAATTATCAACAGCTGAACATACTTATAACGGAGTTTCATGGGGATCAGTAGCAGACCTGATACTATTCAGCTACTTCACTGGTTATTTTTGAAAGTAAATAATAAATCACAATAACATTTATATGAAAAAAACCCAAACAAATAAACAAAACAAAACAGACAAACAACAACTTGGTAAAATAGAAAATTAGGATAAGGCAATGCAGCAAGAGGATCTGGATCTTTTCATAAACAGGACTCTGAAAAAGAACTGGGGATCAAAGTGAAGGAGCAACCTAATGTGAGGTCTCAGCATGGTAAAAGTGCTGATAATTTGCTCTAATTGTGGCATGCCTGCCAATGCAACTATGGCGTTCTCTGGATTCAGCCTCTTCAGCATTCAATCAGCTCCAGTGTCTCTATGCTGCACTTCTCTACACTTTCTCTTTTCCTGGTTAGTATAAACTGTGACAGCTCAGATGCCTTGGATGCCTCTGCCATCATGATGAAGTTTTGCCCTTGATCACAGTCGCAGTACTTCCACAGGGAGATTGTAATGGGTAC
Organism: Chloroceryle amazona; assembly: GCA_027560015.1. NCBI lineage: Eukaryota > Metazoa > Chordata > Aves > Coraciiformes > Cerylidae > Chloroceryle > Chloroceryle amazona. Next base: position 34,149 of record JANHFX010000539.1, on the reverse strand, counting down.
TAAATAACCCCTAAATCTGTAAGGAAGGAAGTAACAAGAACCAGTGTCTGGAAGTTGAAGACATGCACATTTGAGTTAAAATGTATTATAGTTAGTATATGCACATCACTGGAAGAAATTATCAAGCTAACAGCCCACTTTAGTACTGTCTGTGCCTTTGGAACCATATCGTGTTGTGAAAGATGGTGGCAATTTCCATAAGACCTAGGTGAAAAGCTCTGTATAACTTTATTGCTTTTAGGAACAGTGACCTGGTAGCAATTTTTGCTTACTGCTCAGAGTGATCAGCTTGCTAACAATGATTTTAGACTGGAAGAAGTGGAAATCTCATACTCATGGGCAGAAAAATATAGTATGTACAGAAGAACTTGTAAAGCAAAATAAAGTTCATAATAGAAACTACTAACAAGTCAAATCTGAAACGCTGCTCTCAGGCAGCAAGCCTGACAGTTTTTAAAAAAGTCCTAGAATGGCCCATGGTTAATGTTTTTCAGATGACAGAAAGGGTATGACCTTGAGAGGTCATCCCCTATCAGAAGTCAAGATCAACTCCACTGAAAGCTGATTAAGAGAAAAATGAAATGCCAGTAATGTTAAGCTCACAGGTATAAAAAATGCCTGTGCTGCAACAATATAAATGGCTTCTAATCCAACTGAACTGCCCCCTAACCCAGGCATCTCTGAGAAATAATAGCAACTTCTCATACAGTGTGTGAATGTGTGACCCTTTCAGAAGAATCCTTAAAATTCTCCAAATGTGCTCTTTTCTCAGACCCTGCAGACTACAAAACCAGAAGGCACTGCAGCTAAATCTGGGTGTTTATAAACTAGTTTGGGTCAAGGTTTACAGAGTGTCCTGACCCTGATTCAGTCCAGCTAGTGTGGAAGAGATGAAGAGGTTGTATTTCAAGAGCAGAAGAACAATTAACTCAACTACAAGTCACTGAACTTCTCAGCATAGACAAAGCTCCTTGTTCAGCAATATGCTCTTTTAAATTCAGATTTATAGGAGGATTCTGTAGTCAGTACCTAAACTTGCCCATAACCCTCCTTCAGCCCACTGCTGAAACAATAAACCTTCCAGGTTCCTGTAGAATCACTTCTATCTGACAGTTAAGATCCTTAATTACTTAAGGATCTTTAAATTAAAGGTTATTTATATGGAAAACCACAGTATTTTGCAGTTAGTGTGATATTGAAATATTTTCTTGGTAACAAAAGTCCCACCTTCTTCAGCATTTTTTAGCTGGTGTATATTTGTACTACATACATCTTCAGTACGGTTTTATTTAGGGAACACTGCCGTAGGCTGGGCTAACTAGAATAGCATGCCACAGACAGTGTTCATTGTCCATTGTGAATTAGTTTGTGATGTGGGCTAATGCTCTGTCATTAATGATTTGAATACAAGAAATGTCACAAAAAAAGTATTCTCTATCATTCTAGACAACATTATGTAAGAATTAAGAGTTCTGACACAGCTGCTTTGGGAACTTGTTTCTTGCATTAAGAATGGTCTACAAAGTCTACTCAATTCTATCTTAGAAACTCCAGCTAAAGACCCTGAAATTGCACAAGCTAAAGAAATGTAGGATTTGACCACATTAGATCAATTGAAATAAGCAAGCATGATCCAAAAATAGTAATATCGTATGCCCTTTCTGCTCCCACTTGCTATCCACCATAATGGTGTCAACTGAAATTAATGTATTTGGCTCCATAGGTTTTAAATTTCAAAGACTAAGAATTGAAAATACTTTAATATTTATTATAAGTGAGAACAAATTTTGAAATGAGGAATGTAGGTTATATCATAAAGGCATTTGCATTGGCACAAGTGATTAGGTGAGAAGTCAGTGTAGGGAGAGAGTAAGATTAGCCCATGAACACAAGGGTAGAGTAGCTCAAATCAGCTGTGAAACCTCACCTGAAGTCTCTCTTGTCAGGTTAATCTGCACTGCAGCCCAAAGATCGTGCTTGATCCAGTTTTCAAAATTTTAAAAGACAAGTCTAAAGTGATAGACAGGAGGTAGCAAAAACTGACAGATGCAGTACAAACAGTGAGATGTGTAGGAATTACCACAGGAACATCGGATCAGTTATCCTTCCATTAACAGCTAGTTATGCACAAAATGAGAATCTAGCTTTAACAGTTAACATGCAGCATGTAATCACTTCTCAGACTCAACTCACACAGACAACATTGTCATTTTTTCCCAAGACTGAAGGTAGTACAGCAGCAGCTTGTGTCACTGTAGTGTTTTCATTAATGGACACCACAGGCGTTCTGCTTTAGGATAATGTCTACATCTCCTAGTGCCAGTCCCACTAATGGTGTTCAATAAACAACTCTGTGGTGACAGGCTGGAAGCAGTTTGTAATAATCTACAGGTATTGCTTGATGAAAAATGTTAAGAAGTTTATGTGTTTACTATCCAAATTCCATAGCTCAGGAGGATGGACAGCAGCCGAAATAGCTACCCTGCAGCAGCTATGGTGGATCATTGCTGCTTCTCTATGGGCTCAACCAGATTGTCTTCCCCAGGATAATAAACACAGGTGGAGGAGATTAAATTGATAAAGATAGAGGAGAGGAATTTAAATAGTCTCTCTGAAGGGAGACAAGCTTTTCTTTTGCTTGGGTAAGCCTAATGTATCAAAAGAGAGGAATATGCAAATGACCTCATGTAGAAGATAGAAGCATTCTTTTAAACTTACGTTATGTTAACCCTTTCCCTCATTACACTGTGTTACTTATGTGGAGATTAAATTACTCCTTGCTTTAAGAAAACTGTTGGCTCATCGATGACAGACCCCAAAGGGAAGCCTTGAAGCTGACTCAGGACATGTTCAGTAAATGTATTTCTTAGTCCTCTGCAGTGTGGATTCAGTTTACCTCTCTGCTTCTCTTGACAGGAATTACCTAAAATTAGTAATTCTGTTTAAACACTACTCATATTTTACTGCAAGCACAAGTTTCTAGTGCTGTAAATTTCTGAAGAGTTATTCTGGCAAAAATTCACATATTGATTCAGTTACACAAATGTAGCATATTCTTGTGTCTGAACTAGATACACTCTCTATCCTCATCTAAACACCTCTATACAACACTTCTTCACTGCACTGAGTTGTAGCTATACTGTGCTGAATACAACACTATATCTTATGTTGTTTTCTTGCTTGCCTAAGGCAAGAATTAACCCTGAATTTTTAACTTGAACCATTAAAAGCCAAAGGTCGAAACTGTCTAACAGCTTTTCCTCTATTCCTCCAACTGTCTGCATCACACTTAACTTTATAGAAGTCTTTGAACTTATAGGTTCCCTTTGCTGTAATGCTCAAGTAAAAAGAGAAGGGCTTCATATGTGAGTTTTCTTACATCTGTGGGTTTCAAAGATCCTGAATGTTTAAACTTTATTAAAAGTTATGCTATTGATTCACTTAATATTTATGTAAGCACTGTAGCAAGATCTTGTCATAGAACATTTTCATTTTTGATGTAGGCTTAGGGCTTTGGTTCTCAGATGTAACCATTGTGAAACCAAAAGGTAACTACCAGCTCAGAAGATGAAGCAGTGGACATCAAGTAAAAGACCATGGGCCAGCAGAACATGAGAAAAGAGCACATTTTGAGAGAAGAGCTGCTGGCCTCTGAGGGATGATACAGTTCAGTGTTTCTGTCACTGCTCCAACTGTCGGACCTATGGTTTGGCTCCATACCTGGAAACAGATTGTCCACTTATCAGCCCACTTATCAGCCCAGAAATGAATGTTTCAGCAACAAAGCATGTGAAACAGAAAAGGAAGCAAGAAATATGCTAATGAGGGGTTTTATAGAATTTTGTGAGTAGAATATAGAAATAATGAGATAAGGTTTTGAAAGTGGTAGGACCTGGGAGGGGAAAAAAGAAATCTTTGTCTGGGCTTGGAAAGTGTTAAAGTTAACAATTTAGAAAGTAGCAATCGCTAAAATAAGTAAGTAATGAGGACCACATAAATTTGTGGTCTAAGAGATGAAAAATGAATAAACTTCCCAGACTTACATCATCAAGGGTACTAAAATAAGTGTTATTAATTAATTGCTGAGTAATTAAGTGATTGATGGTCTGGTTAGATCTCTTTATTTGGTTAATGCAGAATCTAATTCTAAATCTGAATAAGGTGGCCTATCCACTTGGGGAATGTGTAGCCCATGTAGAGGGGTTGCCTCAGTCTGCAGCTGTATAATTACATCAGTTCAAGATGTAGCTAAACAAATTAGTTCCTCACAGGAGGAGTAATTAGCTAGTGAATAGAGATGGAACATCAGTTCATGCATTGTGTGCTCAAAGACTGAGAGAAGAAGCTTATAGTCTTGTTTATTTTTACAGATCATAGGTACATCCTTCCTAGGTAAAAATGTGGGGAAGCTCTTTTTCCTCCATTGCCCGAGTCACTGAAAAAAAAAAAAGAGAAGTACAATAATGCAGGAAATTTTCCAACTATTTGGAGAAGTGAAGAACCCAGGAGAAAATTGTAATGTCATGAGTGAATAACACTGAAAGGTAGAATATGCCAGTTCTGGTGGCACAGGAAGGACTAAATACCAGTTTCCTCAGTGAGTGGGGAGTGCTGCAGTAAATGTCTCATGAAAGTAGGTTGGCCATTGATACATCTTCAGGGCGTTGTTCAATGTTCACCTGCAACACTGATCTACTCAGTAAATGGATCCTGGATGATGCTTTCCTCAGCTTTTTGGGAGCTGCATTAGTGTCTTCAGGTGTTCTCTGTTACTCCATTATCTCCTAAAGTTAAGACAGCATTTGGTCTCCTAAGTGCTGCAGTCACCTCTTCTATGGCTTGGTCTGGTCCCTAGGGAGTCCTAGTTAGAGGACTGAGCATAAACCTGCTTTATATGTGAGTAATGACACAAGAGGCCAAGCCACATGTCTAGGACACCAGAACAAGAAGTTGGATAGTGTGTTTGGGACTTTATTCTCCTCCCCTTCTTCATTTAGAGTAGAGACTCAGCTTTAGAGAAAAGGACTTAATAGGTTGGCTTTAAGCAGTCTTTTTCCTCAGGCTTTCTGTAATACCACAATAAATGTAAAGGAGAAGAAAACATGAAAAGTTTGAGCACATCCAGAAACAAAGCAATTCCTGCAGGATGCATAAATACTCATGTGTAAGCAAAGCAAAGAACTCAAACACCTTCAATGATAAAGACTCTTTTGCAAAAATACTTTTCAATATTTAAATAACAATTTCTGGTAATTTTTGGGGTAGCAATAAAGCTTGATTGCTGACCATTCCTTACAATGGAAAGCTAAAGGGGCATCCAGTATAATTTTACTGTAATAAATAGAATCTGAAAAAAAAAACAAACTGTAAGGCTGCAGAAGCAGACTCTTTTCCTGAACTGCTTTGCCCCCTGAAATATTTTGATTGCATGACATATAATGTTTGTTGTTTTACATGTCTTTATAACCTTCAGGCTCTCTCTGTCAACACATTACTCTTCAGCTTCATTGTGTTCTTCTCTCTTCTCTGGTGCCGTGGGAACATCAAGCAAATTATTCTACTGTTCTCAGCTAGAAATTGTTTGTCATTATAATTTCAAGAGGGGCTTTGAAGTATCTACTTAGGCTCTCACAGCTAATAAGAGACAATGTAGTTGCTATGCTACTTGTTGATTAAATGAAAAACAGACCTGATAACATGTGAAATCTTCCTAAGGGAGGTGTTTCTCTTATGGAGATGAGTACTGATCAGTTAAGACTTGCAAAGTTGTATATCTAAGGTTAAATGCCTAAATGGTCACTTTAAATTCCCAAAGCAATGAGCTGGCTATCTGGTACTAGGGTGTCAGCTGGTGTAAATCATCACTGACACTAGCTAAGCATTTGGGCACTAGGGCCTTTGAGGACGAAATACATTCTGATTATTAAAAAATGTATTCTGATCATTAAAAATCCATATTTTTCAATTAAGAACTAAATGGGAAAAATAAATTCTGAGGTTCAATGTGACAGAAAATTCTAATGACACACAGAAAAAAAGAAGATACTTAACTCATCAAAACCAGGGTAGTATATTTAAGGCCATAGCTAACATGTAATTTCATACATATAAGTCACAGTTTGAAAATTAGTTTTATCATATAGCTCAAAAATACAATTTATGTTTCTGAAATAGAATATAGACCTATAAATTCAGGTCAGCAGTCTAATTTAAAGCCCCAAATCTGTTTAGAAATTGAAAGTCTCTGAAGTATGTTTTACCCTTTAAGTCAGACAACACATTCTGCAAGCACAAAATTCAGAATAAAATATAAGTCACAGTGAGGTGCCAGAGCAGTTTATTCATTAATTATTTTTGTACAGGGAATAGAGTATGTATAATTTAAATTTCATACTGAAAACTGCAACTCTGTTTTTTCCCCCTTACTCTTGAAAATGGTCAACTCTGCAGCAAAGCTTGTAAGAGACATGAGAGCAGAGAAAGAACAGGTAAGAAAAAGCATTATTTTGTGATCCAGTGATTTAAACACTATTGGGAGAGAGCTCTGTACATTATTTCCTTTTATGTGTGTTTGTCTGTTGAGATTGGAATGCAGAAGTAATCCATAGCAGCAGAACAGAAGATGCTATTACATCTTGTCTTACTTTCTATATTTTTGGTCCCACGCTTGTTAGCTGGACTGTGGTTACCATGTGAGCTGCTTGAGGATTGGTGAATGTACCTATAAGCTTATGGTTATCCTCATAGATTAGAGGAGGTGTGAGTTTAGTTCCCTTAAGATAAGAAGACCTTTCTTCTGTTCCAGTTACCAGCAGCAAAATTTTTGGTTTTCTAGCTGCTCACAAATCAATAGAGATAGCAAGCGCCTGCATTCTGGCTTAACTGAGGAGCAAAAATCAGATATACACAGGATGTGAAAGCTATGGATGAAGGTACAGATGCAGATTTTCAGATACATTTATGTCTCCAGCTGGAAGAATAAACTGGATGCTGTGGGCACCCTTCTCTCCTACATGTGAGCAGCTGATGTGTTTCCCAGTCTTACTCCAAGGAGTCTAGATTTTAGGTGACACATTACTGTCTGTTGTAACATATGTCTGTCTTTGAATGGGGTTCTACACACAGGTTATCAAGATGTATTAGCTACCATACTTATTTCACTCATATGGTGTGTTAACATTTCAGTGATCGCCTTAATAACATATACTAGGTGAAGAAGTAACAGCTCACTATCAGTGTGTTGTTAGACAGTAACATTGGTCTTTTTCTGAATATACCAGTTTCTGAACACAAAATACTTAAAATGTTAGAAAAATTGGAAAATTATTCTACTAATTCATGATTTCTGTCAAGGAAATGGACATAGAGAGATTCTCTGAAGGCAGAAGTGTCCACAGACACTTATACATTTATTTCACCAGTCTTTTTATTTTCTTTGATACTATGATGTGGGGTTGTTGTTGTTTGTTCTTTTTTGCTTTGAATTGCTTCCTTTTTAAAAAAAAAAAAACAAGCACATCCCTTAACAGTTAGATACAGGGAAATAGATCAGTATTTTCAAGCTCATAAAAGGAAATTATGTGCAGGGATATTTTTTGTTTATTGCTTCAGATTTTCTTCATTGTATTTGGCAATTTCCCATCCAATTTGTGCACTGAAAAAAAAAGAAATCTTCTATTTCCAAAATAAACAAAAATTCCAGTTGCATGGTAACCAACCCACATACTAAGCCCTAGATATATTAGATCCAGAGGGCTCAGGACTTTGCCAAAGAATCAAAGTGCTTTAAACTGATTTCATAATAAGATAATAACTACAACAGGGATTTTAACCACTACACTATACAAAATGATCCAGCAAAGGCTTTACTGTCTCTGAAATCACAGGAATTACTCCACTGGAGAAGGGGATTGTAGCTCTTCCCGAACAGTTTCTCCCTGTGCAGCCTGCAGAGGTGAGTTTGCCTCCATCAGAGAGGGGAAGTCTTGCCAGACAACATGCTTTTTCTGTCAAAAAGAAACTTTAGTTTAAAGAAACTGTGAACCTTAGATCCACAAAGCAAGAGGGCCTAAGAATGAAGGGCATGGGGGGAGCCAGGAAGGCCCCTCAATGTTTCCATCCTTCTAATGTTACAGAAGGAAAAAGAGACACAGCTGCATGATTTTCCTCTGGGCGTTTCACATTAACCTGATAGTTTCAAAGGTTGTAGTTACTTTGGCTTCTCTGATGATGTGAATCCACTGGAGATACATTTCATGAAGCTGGAAGAAAATTCTGAAAGTGGCATAAATGCCTCACTAAGGAACACAATATAGAGAACTGTGATCAGAAAAATCTACACTGCTCTCTTGAGCAATAAGATCCTAAGCAAAAAGTCCTTCATGGTTCAGTTTTTAATATGCTTTCATGAGTATCAAGCCAACAAAGTTTCTTGTTCATAGCATGTGGTTTCTCAATAATCAACTTAATAATAAAGTTAAGCAAAAGTGAGCTGATATGAAAGTAGTCATTGAGAAGTTCTTGATTTTTCTGCCTAACACTGAATACACTTCAGACTATATTTTTCACCTCAATGTTTCATCCAGTTATAGGTTTTGATTCACTTAAATCCTCAACCTCTAATGCTTGGACAATGGCTGGTAGGATATTGGGGTAACAAGAGTAACATCTATGTCAATGTAGGTACTGTGTCTTGAAATCATTGTGTGTTCAGCAGATGCAGCTGGTAATACCTGCCGTAATACAAAATTTCAAATAAGGTAAAGGTCACCATCACTGATGAATTCATGTTTGAGTAAGAAGGGATCACCTGACTTTCATTGACAAAGTTTTGAAACTGTTTTGATTCCAAAGCTGTTTCTTTTTGAACAATGGACTCAAAGCACTGGTTTTTTAGCCATGTTCTCAGCCTGAACACACACACAGTATTCAAAGGGTAAATTTCTTCACAAGTGTATGAATTCTGGAAGAGAATTTTTAATGTTTGGGAAGACAGGCAATTCATTAGACTGACACTGGTGAAGCTTTGCTGAAATGAGCCATATTTCATTCACGTATATTGGTTTGTTCTCTACATGCCCATGGTTCTGTGAGCAACACTCAGTCCTCAGATTTGTCACCGTTCAATCTGATGCAGCAGCTTGTCAGGTAACTCACAGTGTTTTTCACTGACTCTTTATCTTTCCTTCCTGTGCCAAGTCCTTTACTCACTGACTCTCTGGATGTGACAGAAAGTATTTCTTTTCATATCTTCAGGTCTGTAAATTTGTCTCTCAATTTAGTTGTGTTCTCTCTCACTAGCTGCAAAAGCACCAACCAGTCATAGTCCCACTAATACAGCTAGGCTTGCCCAATCTGTCTGGACCCAAATCTGGATGACACAAGGGCAATCATCTCCTGCTCTGTGGTTGTCACTGAAGGATCTATCCTACCTATGATCTCCAGGGTAGACTGATAGACTTCTAAAGATGTAGTTTCAACTGGTATGGTTGCCTGACTTGAAAAATAAATGGTTGAAAGGATGAAACACAGACTCTTTCATCTAGGTATAGTACTCTTGGAACAGATATGCTGCTGGAATGACACAGCAGCTGGAGTCTGGTACATAGGATTTTCTGGACTAAAGCCTTGGAGCTTAGTTAATAACTCAGCAAAACAGACTGTTCTATCTTCTAATTGGTTGACAACTTCAGGCCTTATGTGTCCAGTACAGGGACCAGAACAACTGGAAAAGATCTGTATTTGCTACAGCCCTCATAGTTGGTTTATTCTGTCAAAAGGGATTGAGTTAATCTGTCTCTCTGCAGACAAAACACAGGTTGCAAGTGGCTTGTGGGCTGCAGAACTTCTGAAACCATGTATCTGTATCAGTCTGAGTGTCTCCATCTTTGTAAACATTTAGTGTGATGCTCTGTGTTCTCGAGATAATATCAGACCTGAGGTTTGGAAAGCTTACAACCTTCTTTCTGTATTGTCTCCATCATTAAAACTGAGTTGGAGATAAAAGAGCATGTGATACTAGACAAAACTATTCTGTTCCACAAAAGTGTCTATACTCCTAGCAGCTGTGAGTGACCAAACCATTGTAATGGGTAACTGTATCAGATTATAAGGAGTCCTTCTTTCTTATCTTACTTGAGTCTTTGCCTTTCACCATTACATTTCAGAATTACAGTCTGAGATTAACCTCACTTAAAACCAGCAGCCTGTAAGAGCTGATAGATAATATGAAGTTAAATGCTTTGCAAACAGATGGCCAAATCTGTAGAAAAGCTGCAAAGTATTTGCATCAAAACCAATGCCCTTGTGATATTCATGTTGACAAAGGATTTAGGGGAATACTGCCTTAGGAAGGAAGTATGTGTGTACAGGGCACCAAGGTGAGAAAAATAACACTTAGGAAAGAAACACTGGTAACTCGCCAAACAAGTGTTGAGAGTCTGACCCTCAAAACAAACAAACAAACAAGCAGAGCTTATCAAATATTATTATTTGGGGTAAAGTGCTGAAAGGGGCATGAATTTGTTCTAAACAGAAGAAGTCTCCTTTTGTTTGCTTCCTCCTAAATTCAGTTAAATAGGGCTTTGTACAGTCTTTGTAAATAAAAGAGATTGGTGAAACACATGATTTTATCTCCTCCAATCACATGGCCTCCAAACTGAAACAAGCTTCAAGGCTCATTTGTTTTGCTAACCAGGAAGGTGAAAGGAGACACGGTAGAAAGTCCATTATAGAAGTGAATTGCAAATAGACAAAATCCTTGAGAATCAAACACAAAAGGATGCATCTGAATTATCCCTGTGGAAAATTCTGGCACTGAGGAATAGAACAATGAAAGATGAGGAAAGTCACTGAGGCAGTGGGAGGACAGGAAGAAAATGTCTGCAGCTGTATATGAAATTATGTGGACAATAAGGGAAGAAGGAAGGTTGTGATAGCCTAGAAAGGAATTTATGCCAAACAGGCATTATGTCTGGGCAGCAGGGATGATGAGGAAGAGATAATTTTTTTAAGTATTGTGGAAAGAGAAGCAGCAGGACATTAGGATGGCAAAAGGGGTGAAAGAAATGAAAGGTGACATGAAGGTTGAGAGCCTGAAAAGAGAAAGAAAATGTTACAACCTCTAAAGATCCAACCGTGATTATGCAGCTGTTAGCCCTGCCCCTTTAATTAAGTAATTGATTAATTAAAGCAAAGCACTTAATCTCTCCATTTACATATTATGCCTCCCACTAACCAGCACTGACTGCAGGGCCCTCATCAGAAAGCTCCATCCTATTTGAATTCATGTTGGTTACCAAACATATTACTTTGTAAATAGGAAATGACAACATTGGCTCAGTGCCCCAGTATCGTCGCAGCATTGCCATATGTCAGCATCATGCTAAACATAGTAAGCAGAAGACCCAACAATATAATTATTGAGGACATCTGTCAGCAGCACAAGCTACATCTGGGATTAGTAGCTATAATACTGGAAAGACCTATAAGAAGCAGAGAAGAAAGTCCTTTTGTGTTGGCTTGGATTTTCAAGAATAGGACCCAAATACTCAGCTGGTGTAAATTTAAGCCATTCAAAGAAGCTAATGAATTCAGCATCAGCTGATACTAGCTAAGAATCTGACACTGAAAATGAGGCCAATGTTATTAACTATAAGAATTAATATTTTCTGTGTAAAGGTAGAATGCCTCAAAATAATCTGAGTTATAACATGAAGTATCATTTATTAGTGGAGTCAGCAGGTATAGACTGTCTTTTATCTCAGATCTGAAAGATTGTGGACAAGTTCAGAAAGCTCCTGAAGATCATTAAAATTTCTCTTTAATGTTCTTCAAGCATGCAGCACTGCAATTTTATATTTCAGATAAATCATAGGTAGAAAAAACTGATTCTTTGAGCACATTTAACACTCACTAAAAATTCTTCTCAGCAGTTTATCTTGTAGTCTGTACAAGCAGACTGTCCAGTGAAACCAGTGAAACATACTGATTATACCTATTTATTAATCTGAGGGCAAGCTCCTGTTGGGAAGCCAAGTAGCTGCATTAGTAAAATGCTGCATTTTAGTTAATATCCCCTGTAGAAATTATATGGCTATGTTTGTGTCATGCTTTGCTCCTTCTAACATAACATAGCTCTCAGCAAGACTTAATATTTCAAGCACCAGGTTTCTCTAAAATTGGCTATATGTCACCTGGGCTAGAGGTTATCCACTTTTAAATGCATGACAGAAAAACTTCACTCCAAGGGTCTATATAGAAGACCTGATGGTTTTGAGTCAGTTCACAGCCCTGTGGTTTAAACAGCAAGTATACAACGGTGAGTTGCATTGCCGCCTTCCACAGAGAAGCCAAAGGTATTGCACCTTAGAAATGCTGACAAGCAGATTTTAAGAATAAGAAGTTGCTTTCCAAAGAAAGTACCTTGTGATATATTAGATGAGAAATAAAGGAGAAGAAAGGTTAATGTCCCCTGATAAAAGGTTTTCCTGAATGAGTTACATAAAACTTTTCACTCATTTACACTGCAGATGAACAAACAAGGGCATCTTTGACCCTCAATCAGGTTTGTAGTCAAGAGAAAATGAACTCATATACTGTTCTCTTTCCCCAGTTTTAAATTTTTTTTTGTTTTGAAAGCAAAATTTGTTTGAGGCCTAAATCCACAATCTATATGTATGAAGTGATCTACAATAACTACAGTAGATTACATAATTGACAGAATGTAGGTATTTTTTCCCTAAAACTAAGAAAAATCCTTCCGAATGTCCATACACTGAGAGTTTGGAGGGATCTAAGAGACATGTCTCTTAACCTCACTCATTCAGCAGAAGGTTCACTGAGACACTTATGCTTATGGGTGTGTGTTAAGTTCTTAATATGGGCTAAATTCTAAATTCTTTTCTCGTAGTCAATGAAGATAAGGTCCATAAAGCCTGTAGGTCTGGAGAGTAATTCAGCTGACTAAAGAGTCTACTTTAGTTTCAGGATTTTTTTTTTCTTTGGGTAACTGAGGATAGCAGGGTTTCTTTTGGTATTAAAATGCAAGACAATACAAATGGCTCAAGCCAATGGCCTGACCTTGAAAACTCAAATTTATCTACATCAGTAAACCTATCCACCTCATTGACATTACTTACATTTGGAAAATCTCTGTCTTGAATAATAGTTTATAGGATCTGTTTCCAAGTGGGGCTGAAGTGAGAGTCATATACACACCCTTAGCTTGGGGGTAGATTTCACTCTTACTGTTGAGGCAAAACAGCCAGTTCAGAAAGCTGTTGTATTTCTTTCTAAAAATAAAAGATAGTTTAAGAAACACAGACATACAGAATGAATAACTTATTCTTGGTTGTTTGCAGCTCTGTAGTGAATTTTGATGGTCGAGTTGCAAATAGTGCTTGGATGAAAATATTGAATATTTCCCCTTCTGGAGATACTCAAAACCTATCTGGACGCATTCCTGTGTGATCTGGTGTAGGTGATCCTGCTCTGGCAGGGGGTTGGAGTGGATGATCTTCTGAGGTCCCTTCCAGGCCCTGACATTCTGTGATTCTGTGAAAAGGAGTCTATAATGGAAACCATGCAGGAACTTTAACACTACCAGCAGAGCCAGTGAGTTAGTTCTCTACCCAGAATTTTCGTAAGAATATCAGTAATATTGGGAACTATGCACTTATTGGACTTGTTAACCAAAAGATTAACTTCAAAATCTGTAACCTCAATTTAACTATGTCTGAATGATCTGTGAATGTTAGAGTAATGTATATTAACATGCATCTCTATAGGAACTATTGAACCCATACAGCTTGTCTTTATTTGCAATGCAATAGACCTTATGCATATTAACTTAGATGCAGCATATTTATTTTTTAATGGACCAATGCTTGTTCTTTTAGGATAGTTTCTTTATATACAAAGCAATTACTTAAACCAGTGCTTGTTTAGCTCACCTAACCAGAGCAGTCATGTAATCTTTAGACCTTTTCATATCTTGCCAGCATTTTTATTAATGGAATAGGGTTGATGCTGTCTTAAATATTCTTTTGCTAATGTTTCCAGGCACAAAAAGAATGTGAATAACGTAGTGTTCACCAATGGGTATGAACAGATTCTTATTCTCCTGTCTAATTTTTGATAAGGGAAATGCAGTAGCCATCACACAGAACACATTTATACTATTGCACTTGATTTTTAAGGCAGTTAGCTAGTATTTGTGTTCTTGCAAGGAGGATTTGAGGGAGAAATTGAGGATGGAGTCAGGAGTTTTCTTTGTTTGGACTTCCAAAGCACTCCCCAAAGAACTATTCTCATTTTTCCTCTGGAACTGTACTGCAAGACCTGGCTGAAATAGTGACTTCCATCTTACTTTCTCAATGTCTTGCTATAGTGTTTTACTGCTTGGATTTTTTCCTCTCTGCCCTGTCACAGGGGCACATGCATGTACACACTTTCACACAACTGTGTCAGACAACAAGAAACACTTGGAAATGAACCTTTGTTAAACCTCAAATTGTACATCCTAACTTGTGCTTAGTATCTCACATGCAACAACTGGTTTTCAGCTACCAGTTTCACAGCGCATTTCATGACTCCTTATGGCAGCTATTTCTTTACAGAATTAATTCAATTTCACACAACCTTCAACATAATGGCATTTACTAAAAATAAATGCATAAATAGTATCATTATTCTATTTCTTTATTTGTAAAACAAATACAAAAAGAAACAAACCGGGGACTGACTGACTCTCATTTTGGTCAAGCCTGTCTAAAATCATAACAATTCTCCTGACATCAAAGGAACTACCTTATGTCAAGTGCTGCAAGCTAATAAAGAATTTGTCCAGACCATTTCGTATTGTATGGAAAACATATTATTTGTGATTAAGCTTGTAAAACTGGAGCGGTCACAACCCCTTTTCTACTGTACATTTAGTAATCAGACTCACCCTTGCTGTATCTAAGTCCCTGCCAGGGCTCACTAGGATATGACTAAAATCTCTTCTATATTTGTTTATTCCTCTTCTTCCCAGGCAATAATCATGTGCAATGACCAATGGAGTATTTAGAATACACCCTACATACTTATACTAATCAAGGTAAGGTCAAAGATGTATCGATTGCTTTTGCAGCAGGAGGTGGTGAGGTTTTTCTAAGTCTTCATTCCCATGGGAATTTCTTTCCCACTTTGAGTCAACTCAGAGGGAACTCTGTCTGTTGCACTGACACACTTAGAAATGTTTTACCAAAGCAGCTGATGTGGCTGGGAAAATTTTAATGTGCCAGCTTTATGTGTGCTTTCCTCTCAGGATGTTACCAGTGGGCTCACTTTGCCTTTATTTTTTCCTCTTTCACACAAAATGAGGTCATGCTTAATTTTGCACTTCCCACTTTTAAAGTAAACTTAAGTCCTTTGAGTTATATCAATGGAAATGTCTTTATTTAATACTGTGTCACGCTGCAAGCAGTCCCTCTGAAGTACTGCTGGTTTCTAGCTCATTAATAGAAATTATATTCCTAGAAAGCACCACTTGGAGTTTTACAATTGTTGTAAACTAACCATCCAAAGGCATTAAATGCAGAGGAACATAAAAATATTTCATGGCAGGAAAGCAAGGATAAGGAAAGCAAACAATGCAGAAAAACTATATATATAGCAGAAATTCATCATAATAGAGGAAACACATTGTCAAAAAGGGTACATTCCACATTTGAAAAGTATGGCAATTGGGATAAAAGCTCATAAAAAGTAAAATATAATTACAAGGTACAGAATTTGAACAAAAGAGATATTTGAATGGTTAACATGATGGTTTTGCTCACTGCTGGTATTGTTACTTCAAAGTGGTGTTACACTTTGTTACACAAAGTGGTGCTACAGTCAAGTCTGGGAAGAAGATTACAAATTGTTACAGAACTACCTGCAACACAGAACATTATTTCCCAGCAAACTGGTCCCAGAGTCTGATTTTAAAAAGAGCATTTTTATATCTGTGAGCATGCTTCATTTTTATAGCAACACATTGCCTTCAAACTGGATAACTTACTGCAGTGTTTTATGTCAAAAACTTGTTATTTTATTCTGTAATTAAAAAAAAAAATGTTGCCGCTTTAGGTACAGCAGATTCCTTTCATTTTCTTCTACAGTGAAACAGTTCAGTACAATGGGCTATGAAAACAATTTTTAATGCTGACTTCTCAGCATTCTAACTTCATTTGTGGAGGTACACTAGTAGCCATAACAGCCTCAAACATAACTTTCAAAACATACTGCTTTTGTACTTCAAAAGAGATATGTCCCCGTTTCTTTCTTATAATGGTTCTTCTCAAGATTTTTATTCTTCACAAAGAAATAGAGAGCTGACCTGACAAAAACACTTTTCTTGACAGAGTAATGGAAATTATCATGGCTGAATTAAATCTGAAAGCTCTTTTCATGATAGTCTGGGAGCCTAAAGCCATGTGTTTTGTTTGTATCTCTTGGAAAAAAAAGTGGACTATGGTGTAAAAGAAGTTAATTATATTTAGACCTAGAGTATTACCAGTCCTCTGATCTTCAAGACATAGATAGACATTTGAGATAGAGACCCACTGAATACACCAAATGTATGTAAAGGCCTCGAGGACTGTCGTTGTAATGGGGACCTAGATGATCACCTTACTCACCCAAAACATCCCAACACCTGCTACCCTGAAAGGCAACACACTCTCTGGGTTCTGAAAACTTCCATGTGTCCATATTGCTTGAAGGGTCAAAGCTGATAAGTGTGCTATGAACTCATTTCCCAAAATATCCCCAGAAAGAAAGAAAAAGTGGTATAGATCCTTTTTTCACTTATTCACCCAGAATGAAGAACATGCTTTCTGATGTAGAGGGCTCATTCTCATCTGCTTTATGACATTCCTATTACTAGATTAAAGGTATAAAAAGCAGTTCTTTAAAATGGCCTCTTCCCAAGAGCCCACAGCTAAAGAAAGTATAACTCAGCACTAGAGGGACAGAGAGACACTCCTGAGAGAATTTGTGGAAAGTACTACAAGTCTTTATACTAAAAAACAAACAAACAAACAAACCCCAACCCAACCAAGTAAAATCCTCCTTACCAATAAAAGCAGCTCGCATGTCTTTGCAGCACCTTGTCAGAATTTATGTTGCACCCTTCCCCCCTCTTCATCCATAAGATGCTCGGGTCATCCAAACCTGTCTGACACAGCATACCTGTGTTTTCTGTGCCTGGAAACCAAGGACAGGACATGAAGAGCGATGGAGTTTCAACAAGGCCAAGGCACACATTTGAGATGAGGATCAGATAAAGTCTAGACAGGTTCCTTAGCCATTTGGTTTTTTTAAGATTCTTTTATACTAACTGCTTGGTCTTTGTAAAACAACCAAACTGTTGTATGTATTAAAATTCTTCATGTGAAGAACCAAAAAACTCTCTGCTTCAGAGTCTGCTGTTCTTTTCTGAGTCTGTTATTGTAATGTGTGCAACACTTTCTCCTGTTTCTTATATTATTTAAACATAAACATTTAAACATTCTAAAGACTAATTGGAAAAATACATATCTGAAAAAATGTTTTCAATTAATTTGAAGGTGTACTGATAGTAATGTTATGTGTACTTAATTTATAAGACTTTAATAAATGAAGGACTTTGAGATGGTGACTCTCTTTTTCAGATTCTTAATTGCCTTGTATATATATTTTTATATATATCTTGCACTTCAGGAGGGAAAGAAGTTCCCAGAGCTGGAGTCATGCAGTATGATGAGAGTTTCTGTGCCATACACAACTGCTGCTGGCCACCTTCCCTGCACAAATCAGATGACAACCCCACAGTAATGTGGAAAGCAATAAAGCTGATCAGTAGAACTTTGGTCAGCTGGTTTAACAATGCTGCCTTTAAATCCTGTACTGTTAAACCAGTTATGTATTAAAAAAAAAAAAAAAGGCTCTATGAAGACAAGCCTGAAAGATAATGGCTTGGATAATGGGTCAATAGTTCCAGAGATTTGGAAAGACATGAACATAAGTCTGGAATTTATATTCAGTCCTGGTATTTTGCTGTCTCAATGGCATAGTAAAGCTGCTTAAATAAAATGGAGTGGGGGCCATCAGCCACACCAGATGATTCATGTATGCTTCTGCCTCCACTCAACTCGTATTTTAAACAACATCTTATTGAAGTTCATAATCAAATACTTATATATTTTTCTTCATGGTATTTGTAAGCAATGGTCCCTTTGTCTACAGTCCGTCTCATAAATATAAAGTGAACTGTTATTCCAAGTTGTATTAGATCTATGTATAGGAGACCTTTGTTGAGTAAAGAGTTTAAAATTCTCCCAGTTATTGCTAATTTTCTTAGAACCCTGCAGTTAAATTTACATTGGCAAGTTCATAGATTACTCTTTGCCAAGAGAAAACTCGTATGGAAACAGAAGTTTCACATACACATAGCAGATGAATACGTCTGATAAAGCAATCAAATAATAAGTTATCTTTAAAATATGTATGTTTTTACTGTGTGAGTGATAGTAAAGTTGAGGTAGTTTTAGCAGCAAGTCTTTTTAAGAAATCAGAGACACAAAATCAAAATGCTTTCTACTGTCATTCATTTTGCATTCTTGTCCTCTCTTCAGACAACACAAATATCAAAATGCAGCTGTCTTGGTCTTTGTTCTCTTTTGAAATTTCCAACTTAAAATGTATCACACTTAACCACAATCAGTGTGCTTTTCAATTGGGAGAACCGATTTTCCCAACCCTTTTTATACTTTGTTAGAATCATGCAGAACTGTATGGTTGTGGAAATTTTTATTATAGTAATTCAAAAGGATACATGACACACTTCAATGATACCACACATACACATACCGAAAACAGCAAAAATCAAGGACTATCAATTAAATCTGTGTCAGACCCCAAGTGAGAGCTAGGAGTGATCATACCATCATTCACTATGCAGATATTTTCTTTTTATTCAGGTCTTATTATAAGATAGAAGGATCAATAGAAGAATTGTCCAGAGAGCTTCACACTGTAAAAGGCTATTACAAAGGTAAAAATCTAGTAGACCTTCTGAATCTATAGTTTTTAAAAGGTTTCTTTACAGGTGAAGTGTAGATCAGAAGCAAACCTGATTCAAAACTGGGATCTAAAAACAGATGTAACTTGTAACATGACGAAGGGCTTCAGCTGGAGACAATCTTGGGCAGTCTGTACACAGGACATCTGGCATAAATGTGATGAGCCCACCTTGCCAGGTACTTGCAACATCTGTTGTACATTTGAGCCCTACAAGCTCAATTTACCAAATCACAGCACACTCACAGTGATCTACAGGGTGACTGTGTCTTGTGTTTTCAATAGACCTGACAACCACCACGAGAACATGTGCGATGATCACCTCTGCAATTTCTGAACATCAGTCTAATCAGAGCCATTACTTTGAGTGGTGCATCAAGTATTTACCTTGAACAAACATCAGGTATCTTGAATAAACATATTTCACCTAGCAGGAGTGGTAAGAGGCTAACATACCATTAGTCCCTACAGTAAATCAGGCTGTAGACTTGTGTATCCCAGTGTTGAGATGGAGATGACTCTGACCTTAAACTTCTTTAATTTTAATTCTGACTTTTTCCATGTATTGTTCTACAGATTTGCTATGAAAGTGGGGCAGTTGCCTCAGAATCAGAAAATTCATCAAATACATTGCATTGTCAAGAAGTTTTTCTTGTTATCACTTTCTTGAATTGATCTACTCTTATCTCCATGTAGATACATTTATTTGATATTTACATCATAAGGTTATTTGTTCAAATATACATCATTTAATCATCATTTCAAGACATGGACTTATTATTTCCACAGAAAAGCATTACATTTTCCAGTCAAATATAGTACTGATAGAAACTGTTCAAATATCAGTGACTAATTCGATCATCAGTTCACATTCTGGCAAAAATATAATGCTTATTGATATATACTTATTTTCCATTCAGTTCTTACAGACCAGATATCACAGATATCACAGTCCTTTGTTACTTACTACCTGGCCAAAGTATATATTTTTTTTTCTTTTTAATCACTTCTCATGAAAAGATTCTTTTGGTCTTTTTGAGATATACTGGAGGACATTAGAAATGTGTGCAATAGTTATACATAAACCATTATGCCTAAGTAACTGAAGGGTCCTGTTAATTCTCTTGTTAAAATTTTCATAGCAGATGCAGGTCACTTCCCCACCTCAGTCAACTGTTTGAAGCATACTTTTGTGATTTCCCATTAGCTAACACGTCTGCCTTCTGCCACAAACTGACATACATTCCTTCCATCTGTTGCAAACTCAATTTAATTATCAGTCACTTCTCTGAACACAACAGCAAATACTTTTATGCATAGAGGGTCTGCCCTTTTCCCCATTGTCACAATAAAACATTTAAACAAACTGTAAAGATATATGAAGAACAGAAGAATTATTCTATTTACTGGGAAAAGAAATTATCTCAAACTGAATTCTAGTCTCTGGTAACTGATTACCACTCCTAAGAAACAAGAACACTCTTTTCTTTCTGGAAAATTTCACCTATCATGACCCAAACTTTGACCAGGCAAATGTATTGTCTTAGCCTCATTCAACTTTCTGACAGGCTCTCCTCTGCAATGCTCATAATCCTGCATTTTTCAGTCCCTGAGCTGTGTCAGATATGAGCACTAGCAATGATTGTAGAGAATCATGTCATGTGTATGACAAAAACTGAAAGAAGGAGGTAGGTGAACTCAATACAAAGATGGAAGATGGAGATTGGAGAATGAGACTGGATATCAGTGACAGAGGGAAGAGAGAAGCAGATCAGATGGAGAACCGGGGCTGGTATTAGAGTAATAAGAGGCATAAGTAGACAGGGCTAGGAATGATAACTGTTTTGGAGGAGTCTGCTAACAGCTAAGCAAGAGGCCTGGGGCTGAAGGTTATTGTAGGTGGAAAAGGATGTGCTGGATCAAGAGTGTACTTCCAAAAGAACTCCTGGTGGTCCCTGCTACTGTGTTCTAGTTCACATGGCACAACACACATTGTAGATTACTTTCATATTAAACTGGGAAATGCCCTACGGAACTTCAGTGACTGTACTTCTGCCTATGCACTACTAAAACTTTTGTCCCAGTAGGCTATCTATGGCCTTCAAGGCTAACTCTTCTGGAAAGTAGAGATGAAAAGGACACCTCTTCTTTTTGAGAGAAAATGCTTTTTTATAGGTCTTGTCTGACCTGATTTCTGTATTTGACAACTGTTTTTTAAATCTCAAGGGGTTGCATTTTGAAAGGAGAGAAGTGGACAACTTTGCATCTCTGTCACGAACTGTATAGATAGATTCCAGCTACCTTAGCTATCACTTCAGCAAATCTACATTTCATCTAGAGAACTTCCACTGAAAAACATGACTTGATTTTCTAGTACAGCCCTTGAAATGACTATGTGTTGCACCATCTGGCTTTTGTTTGTGGGTTTATGTAATAAAACATTTTTAATGACCACAAAGTACAATTATAATTAGTAATTATATATTATTTTTTTTTTTTAATTTAGTAAAAATTAATTTAGGCTTAAGTAGCTTTTTGGCACAATTGTAATATTTCTGTAAGTAATGACATTGCATGTTGCAAACTGGCTGCACAGTGCTGAGACCAGCAAATCCAAATGCCAGCCAATACTATACACAGTAGTAGCCCTGGGACAAGGATAGCAAATGAGCATGTATCTAATTAAAGTTCTCTTATAGGATTACTCAGTTGACATTTTGCCACATAAATCAATAGCTGGATTTTCCTCCCACCAAAAAGCCTCCTTTTTGCTGAGGAAGCTATTCACTCTTAGCTAGAAAGTCAATGTTTTAGGCAGATGATTGATTTGCCCTACATTTTATGCATTCAGATTCAAAATACAAGCAACAGATGGCTTACTCTACAGTCCTAAACCTAGACTGGGTTAGTGTAATCCACTCAACACTGTAGGAATTCAAACCCTGCAAACTTAAAATGATCTATGGATATCTTTTCTATCACCTCTCACATGCAACCTGTCCAGTTTGGCAGGTATAATTTCAAATGATTTAGACCTCCAAGAGGAGTATGGTAAGATGAGGACTATTCTGTCACTCTTAATAGCTGCCATGACACTGAAGCAATGGCCAAAGCAACCTCTCACTGGGTAGAGCCTCTTTAGGAATAACCAGAAGAAACTAGTCCACTCTCCAGATTACAGTCTTCATCAACTGGACCGTCCAATTAGTGCACATTACTCAGAGCTGTTACTTATTTGAATGGAAACTCTTGGGCTGGGCCTGAGAGGATTAGGCTTTTAATTAGGTAATTGTTAGTCCCTAATTATATGCTGATAATCTTTCTAATATCTCTTCTTAACTTTGCACCAACTAAACCAGATGACTCGGATTTATCCTCATCCTTGAGGAGAATGAGATTTTTCTTCTAGAGATAAAAGTTGATGTCTGTAGATCATGAGTGATTTGGCATAAAGATTATTAGTATTTCTTAAGCTGCTTAGACAAGGTATTAAGGTTCATTTTTTAAAATCGTATATAGTAAACATATTATAGTAGGCCTTCTACAGATTAATATGAATCTGTAGAACAGCAATACCAAGATTTGTAGGAACATTAGTATCTGTGCATGGCAATTGTTGCATTAATTAACATGATTTTTCTGAGTAGAATGCAGAATTTCACAAAACTGAATAAAAAGCTATTATCATTTTATATATATAATTGAAATATCCTACTGTCCTATTGTTTCTTTAGTGAAGGCTTGCACTAGTGAGCGCTAACAGACTGTTACACTTACTCGAGGAATATTCACAAGACCAGTTTAGCTTCAGGATTCAGCTCAATACTGAATGTCACCCCTGAAAATTAAAAAAATGCCAATTTCACCCTATAACTGAGCTTAAGGGGTATCAAACCTACTTAAGAATCAAATTCAGGGAATAATCATGCAAACAAAAGGGAAAGGTAAGAGGGCTTCTAAAAAATAACTTAGAAAAAGTGACCTAAATGAAAGAGAACTCACATTAAGCTTCTGGGCTAAATAACCCTAAAATTAAATGAAGTGTTTGTTTTTGTTGTATTTTTGTTTACTGTTGTTTGTATAAAACCTTGAAATATTTGTTTTGAACACCCCTCCCCCCCTTTTTTTTTTTCCTTTCTGTGTGGATTTATTCTTTAAGCAATAGCTGAAACCCCTGTGATTTGTCTTGGAAAATACTTTCTGATGCAAACCTGATGTTTCTCCTACTGTAGTATACAGCAGCTTTAAATTTATGCAAATTTGTAGAACATAGATCTTATATGCCAAGCCCCCTGTGTCAGTCTCTATGGCTATTCTGAGGCATTGACTGATTTCAGTGTTAATACAGCCCAGCAGATTATGATTTTCAATCATTCTCTCAAATACACCAGAAAAGTGCTTTCAGATGCTAAGGAGACGAATTTGCAAAAATATTTTGCAGTTATCTTCACATGGAAGCTGGAGTAAGGCATGTGAACACTATAAACTGGACATGAAAAGGTATAAACAAGAGAGAAAGTGAAAGTATATGTGGAATTTACTTCCTCTAAATTGACGATAAACAATGATATTGCAAAGTACAGCTCCTGACAGATATTACAGTTATATATTAATTTTTGAAATATGGGATGAAAATTAAGAGTTAAAAGTCAGCAAATAAAATTAAAAATATTGCAGAACCAGTTCACATGCACTGGGAGTGTTATTTTATGTTTATGACCTCTCTTTGGAAGCTCATTCAAATCACCAGGAAATAATTCAAATGATAGGGTCAGATTTTTCTTTGCAGCTCCCTTTGGATTCAGTTGAATATATGGGAATGAATCTGTGGGCAAGATCTGGTTATAAAAACTGCATTGCATTAGCATATGCATATATAATTCTTATGAATATAGACAGAATGCTATGGTTGTTTCATAAACAACCTAAAAAAATTCACAGATCCCCAGAATGAATCAATTCTGGGAATAAGAATTTTTAAATACTTAAGATTCTTCTTTTAGTTAGGCTTGAGCTAGGTTTCTGGGTACCTGAATTCACCAAAACTCAATGACTTTTTAAAACCATCTATAAATAAATGTTATGTACAGAAAAGTAAACAGAAAGTGCATACCTGGATGAGTCTACATAGAATGGTTTGGTTTGGAAGGGAGCTTTAAAGGTCATCTAGTCCAAACATCTCAAGGTACATAAGGGGACACCACTTCAGAATCTATATTGCACTTGTAATTTCTCTTTTTTATACCTCTTGATGCACTGTTTTAGATTAGCATTTTATTCTGCAGCATTCTTAGAACTTTAACATAAAATAATGACTGGATAGGTAGAATCTACATGCCTCATTTGTTGTAATTATAGAATCATGGAATCATTTATGTTGGAAAAGACCTTTAAGGTTATTAAGTCCAACAAAGAATTATTTTAGACCTTTCTCTATAAAACTTTTTTTTTTTTTTCCTGAAAGTATAAATTACTTTTAAATAGGTAGGCAAGTTTATAAAGTGTTAAAATTCTCTTGTAACTTCTTATGTCCATCCTGATACCCATCTTATGGTAGCCAGGAAGTTGGCCAATGTTAAGATGATACAAAATCTACAGCAGTTCTCATCAAATTACTAAATACATTATGTGCAAAGTTGCTTCTTGATTTAAAGGGTTTTTTTTTGTTGGTTGGTGGTTGTTTTTTTGTTTGGTTGCTTGTTTGGTTGGTTTTTTTTTGGTTTGATTTGTTTTTTTTTGTCCTCCCTTGTTAATCAGGTTTGGACACACTTTCCTCTCTGGTTAACCTACCTCTTACCAGGATGAAAAAGACATTGTCCTCTGCTGGAAGAATTATGTAATGAGGAAACCACTTCTGCAGGAGAGAAGCTTGTGGTCAGTTTGGCCCCTGCGCACAGAGCAAAGAAAAATCTGTTTGTAAAGAAGAATTTAAAACAGAGTTTTCATTAATCATTGTTTGCTGGACATTCCATGGAAATCTAAATTAAGGAAGACATCCTTCCACTTAGTTAGGGAAAACCGCAGTTAATAATTCTTTCAGAAACACACAATGGCAAACTTTGTATTTTAGATACTGAAAGCCAAAACAGATTAGATTAACAACTGGCTAGCTATATTTTGTAATTCTCCAGGAAGTGCTTTTTACAAGAATTGGGGAGAAAAAAAACTTAACTGCAATAGAACTGATCAGGAATTTTTGGCTATATGGATTTTCATTCAAAAAGATTAATGTTCAAATCTAACTTTTTATAGAAAAGGGAAGGCTTAGAAGGAATTACTTTTAGAAAGCTTCACAGTATCAAAAAGAGATTTCAGGCTTTATTACAATTATATGAAAACTGCAGAGATCAAGAGCCTGGCCAATGTCCCATAGTCCTTAGGCACAGGAAAACAGACTTCCAGTGTAAAACATGTATGACATGAAACATGAACACAGATTCCAGGTTATCCTGGTTTGAGTCACACAGGTGAGTACCCTAACAAAAGGGTACATATGCAGTGTTCCTCATGACTGAGCAGTGTTATTTTCACAAGCTAAATCACCTCCCAACGGGAGAATTATACAGCTGCTGCTCAATAGTATGCTAGTGGGACATTCACCGGAGATATGGGAAGCTGAGAAATATTTACCTGCTCCAAGAAGGCCAGGACAGTAACTTTCACTCTGCTGTTTCATAAAAAGAGAGGGAGGTAAATGAATTAATCAAATAATTATAATTATTAACTACTATTAACAGTATAACTAAAGTTGTTAACTATGTCCAAAGCATCTCTAAACTATAACATTTCACTAGCTTACATCTTCCTAAAGTAAACTAGTGTTTCAACATTCTTGACACAGTTTATCTGGGAAATCATTTATTTCTTTATTTATTCTGTGAAGTTTAAAATGTAAGAAAGATGAACATAATTGTCTGATGGAAATATATGTACTGATATTAGCCCAAAATAAAACCAAGATCTGAAGGATTACATCCTGAGAATTTAGGTTTCATTTACATCTAGATCTAGAACCAAACTTTGCAGAAGGTCCTTCAGGACAAATTATAAAATTCCTCAGTTTAGGAGTTTTTAAAATTTGAATCATTATTGCGGCAATGAAATCATAAGTCTTACAAATGTTTGAAAAATAATGAAAGCATTATGTAATTTAACCTATGTTTTTATTAATAGTCTTCAAATTTACTGTTATTTTACTTACTTGTGAACTTCATAGTCATCATCTGAATCAGAAAAAGGCATTCAGGAAGGACTGTCAGGACATGAAAAAAAAAAAATCCAAACAAATCCCATCATTATTAAATTTTGATGTTTAATTATATTTTTTTTCTTATTAACTCATCCCTTGACTCCAACCTTCAGTATTGTTCTCTGAATTGGTATAACTCTGAAAAATGTAGAAGTGTTACTAGCTTTTTTTATGTGAAGTCAGGCAAAGCTTGGACCAAAATTTATTTTCATTGCATACATTGAGTTCATTCATGGTTATGATTAACAATTTGAGAAGACGCAAGTCCATATGGATTAGAAATCGCAATTTCATTACTCAACTTCAAAAATACTGTATACCTCTAATTACTTTCCTCTGAACATTCTTGCTTGGCAAAGAGAGTAAGTCTTAGACTGACAATTCCATACACTGAATGAGTGTAAAAATTGTATTATTACATTAATAGTGGTATTAAGATATAACAAATAAATAAACAAATAAATAAATTGCATAGAAAATCGATTCAGCTGTTGCTATAGAGGGGGAAAATGAGGGCTTTGAGCAAGACCTTTTTTAGTGCTCAAATAGAAGCTAGTTAAATACATACTGAGAGTAATAACGACTATTTTAAACTTAACTGTGGTAGCCAATTAGCCAGTTGGAAAGGAGTATTAGCAGAAAGACCGTGCTAAGAGCTGTTATGTTTGTGAGTTGCAAATGGTGACATAAGAGTTAGCTCCTGCAAAACTACAATTCAGGGAATATAAAAACATTTGTATATGCCATGAGAATAGTATTTCTGTTTTAATTCATGATTTTTAGAGGCATCACAGATATTAATGCCAAAAGCCATCTTTTGTTTTAAGGATTAAAATGTCGAAGAAAGACTATTTTGAAAAAGTTCCACAGTCCTTCACTGTCTTTGTGGGCTCATTTTGATAAATAGGTATAGTTTTGCAGGTGTAGTTTTTTGTAGGTGTATTAGCTGAAGGCTGTTACATTCTGGTATGTGCAGGCTTAGTTCTGCTGGATTTAAGTAGTTCTTACAGTGTTGGGGCCATTTTAGTGTCTATAGACAGGTAATGGCATGATTTGTTAATAGAGAAACTAAGAAGTTATCCTGAGAGATTGCAAGATAAGACTTTCATCATGTAGATTAAGCCCTTTACTAAGAAATCATGATTTTCCAAATTCTTTTAGGTATTATAGTAAGCATTGTATTTCTCTGTGGAAACACTCAACATCCAAACCACAGAAGCCTGCTTTAAATTCTACTCCCTGTTCACAGCACTAAATCAGGTCTCAAATTGGATCTAGATATAATCCACATAATTAAAAGTTAAATTCATAAACAAGGGTTAGAACATAACTTCATAACACATAAAGGTCAGAGAAATCAATATAAAGTAATAAAAAAGTCTGTTCTCAATGTATTAGACATGCTTCTGCAGTCCTTCTCCTACTGGTTTATATCATCCAGCTCCTGTGAAATCAGGTGCTTCCTGCCAATTGAAGATCATTAACACTCTGAAAACAAACATATGGTTTTCTCTAGATTCTTGTTAGCAAAATATTAAGGCTCTTGCTTTATGGAAATACATTTTGATCTAACCTCAGACAGGCAGACATTTCAACGTGGCCTTTTAGCTTAAAAGACACAAATGCTCAGTTTATACCAACCAGAAAGAAATCAGGATAACACAGAAAAGAAGAAGAAAGACAAGAATGAAATTAATTTCATTAAACTTTGGACATCTGTAGTGGGACATGTCTATATCTAAGCTAATAACCTCCTCAAGTTCCTTTTATCATAAATGGAGAGGAAATAGGTACTTTTGATACTCTAAACAATTAGCTCAGATGTCAATGCTTACCGTGTAAATATTTACATTTATTCAGGTGAATCCCACTCTGAATTACTCTAACATGTAACATCTAAGTTATGATGTCATGCCCTTAAGTCTGAGTTGATTTCTGTGGCTTCAAATCAGCAGTGTACTTAGGCAGTGTCCTAATGTTAAGCATAAAATAGTCCTATTAAGTCAATGAGTTATTCCCATATTAAAGATACACTTCAGTGCTTTGCTGAATCAAGGCCTATTTAAGTTATGTGCCACATGTGTTTTTTCTTGCAATAACTGTTACATCACTTTACCTTTAGGCGGTAATTTCACTATACAGTGAAATTAATGTTTTCAGAAAGCTCTCTTAAATATTTAAGATTTTGGTGCTTCTAGAGCAGATGCTAGTAAATTAGTAAAGCTTATATTCTTTCCTATGCTTCTTAATAGCACTAAAATCTAATAAAATCTAATTCAATGTTTTGGTTACTACATTAATTGAACACTAAAGCTGTTTTCTTCTTTTAGTAGGGGTTCAAAATATGATTACAGACATGCTCGCTTTTTACCCATGTTTCATGCAAAAAAAAAGATGAGCCCAAATAGTAACACCAATTACCAAGGTAGTGAAGATCTTTTCAACCATTTAAGACAGCTCAACATATCCATCACTCATCTCTGTATTTTCTAATCCTTAAAATCATAGATAGGCCTAGGTTCTGAGTCTATCTAGGTTTTTCAATGGTTTTGTAACTATCCTTCATATACAATTTATATGATCTCATTGAAGAGAGTCTAAAACTGGAGTGTATCTTAAACTAAGTTTTTTACATGGTCTCCTGGTTCACCTGAAAGAAGAGGACTCTGTTATAATGAACCGAAACCTGAAGTTGAAAATTGTGAAGAATGAAATCCTGCCACTCTGGTGTTTGATGCTGTTCTGATCTCCATGTATACCTGAACAGAACACAGTATTCTGGACTTGACAGCAACCCTGGCCTGTTGGATCAGGGTGGAGGAGCACTGTCAAGAATATGTCACCCTGGCCCCACAGCTGCAAGGGAGGTACAAGCCGTTCAGCTGGACACAAACATAAACCTTTCTGACAAATTGCCAACACTGCCTTTGGTAGGGTAGATACTTGGTGTCTTCTTCAGCATGTAAGAAATGTGGTTTTGCTTGTCGTTAACTTCAGTATCAGTCAGCTACTCAGTGTATTGACATCTTCCCAAACAGGCCTCACTGTAAACTATTTTTATACCAAGATATCCTGGAGCAGTCTTTATAAAAATAAATGAACTAGTGACATTAAACTGAAAGGTAAGCAAAGGTGCTGAGTGTTGAACATATTAAGAGGGGGAAAAAAAATCTGTTAATCGTTTTATTAATGTTTTCTTTTCTGTAGAAATCCTTGAAAATGCTTGTAATTCTTTGCAGCTGACAGGCTGCTGATTTTGCAGAAAGAAGAGGTTTTTGAGTCACTTAACTCAAAGTCACAGTTGTTCCTTGTTTTGACTGTTGCAGAATTAGTTCAACAACCTCCCTAATAGTAAGTGCCTATGCTCTTACAATTTAAGCATAAGAAGGTCTGCATCTGAGAAAAATTATAGTCAAACAAATACTACATTGAAACACAAGCTTAATGAGTTAAACTGAAGCTGTGTAAGGTACTGTCAGAATAATTTTGGTGCCATGTGGATTTTTACAATGTGGTTACTTCACTTGTTTCAACAGATTTAGTCCCTATTTGAGGTATTCCCCTCTTTCACACACACCAAGTGGCATCGGAACACTCAGGCTTGTGAGAAGTGGCAGCCTGAGGTAAGGTTTTGGGTCTGTGTTCTACTCTGTCCTTTTACCGGGCACACTATAGTCCATGAGGCCCAGTCCCCAGCTGTCCACTTGGTCTAGCACTAGTGCTGTCTTGAGAACTGTCATGGCAGCACCTTTTCAAAATTCTGGTGGGGAACCTCCGACTTTTAGGCAAGCCTCCAATGCATGTCTCCAAGCAGACTGGGTATTCTCCACTTTGGATATGCACATACCAGCCACGGGCTGCTCATGCCCAAATCTACCAACATATCTTTCTGGAGGCATGTTGCAGACCCGCAGCTTTCTCAGCTAAGCCATCCTGTTCCAGTGCCCTTGCACATGTTCAGAGCATACAGGACACCGGGCTTTCCTGGCCAACACTGCTGCCCACACCACAGCTGGACACTTGCCTGGGGGAAGACAAGCTCTTCTTAGAGAAGTACAATCCCTCTACAATAATGGACAGAAAGTTAAGCAGAAACACCATTACTATCAAATGCCTGAGGCATTTTGGCTTTCCTAAACAGTGTTCTAAAGCACGTGGTGCTCCTGCTTTAGCCAGACACAAGATCAGGCTTGACAGCTGACCCAGGTCTAAGTAGCCATTGTTTTCATATTATCTACAGGTAACAATAGCTATTCACCATTTATCATGGCAGTACACTCTTCAGTCAGTATAGTCTTCTCCCCTTGCTCTACTGCTTTTATCACCTCCCTTTCCTTTACCTTCCAAGGCAGGGAAAGATGTATTGACAGCTCAAAAGTTAGTAAGAGAATTTATCTTTCCCTTCCCAGCACTTGGCAGAACAAGCAATTGCATCTAATATTCTCACAGTGAAAATTAATTTGAAAAATTGAGGTGGTATTTTTAATTACTTTGGGTAGTGTTCTGATTTTCTTTACATCTTACTAAATACATCTCCAAATTTTGGCATGAGTGTTTTTGCTAAGTGTTAGGCAGGCTGAAGCTCCTGTACAAAAACACATATGACAGATGTTATTGTGGGAGACCTTATTGCAGCCTTCCAGTATCCGAAAGGGTCTTACAAGATAGCTGGGGAGGGACTTTTTACAAGGGCTTGTACTGATAGGATGATGGGTAATGCCTTCAAACTGGAAGAGCATAGATTTAGATTGGACATTAAGAAGTTCTTTACTCTGAGGGTGGTGAGACACTGAAACAGGTTGCTCAGAGAAGCTGTGGATGCTCCATCCCTGGAAGTGTTCAAGACCAGGTTGGATGGGGCTTTGAGAAACATGGTTTAGTGGGAGGTGTCCCTGTCCATGACAGGGTGTTGGAACTAGATGATATTTAATGTCCTTCCCAACCCAAACCATTCTATGATTTTTCACTGTCTAATATTTTATTCTGCCAGAATTAGTCTGGCAGGTTTTTTTTTCTGTGGACCAACTTCTTCCAGAAACACTTGAAGAACAGAGTCTAGGGCTTCAGGTTACAAAACTCTGGAATAGTTTTATGACACAAACAGCGTTCATACACTTCCTAGGTTGTCTGAAAAGTACTGACCCTTAACAAACTGTTCTTGAATGAAAAAAGGCTAAAGAAGCCTCAGTCTTCCTGGTGATAGAACAAAAAACAAACAAACAAACAAAAACAAATAAAAAATAACCTTAAAATTAAAAATTGTGTCAAATAATGTTTATTGAGCAGTATGAGTGTGCTTTTCATATTTATCTAAGGATAATGTTAAACCTGGAAGTGAATTATGTTAAGAAAACTTTTTAAAGGCAAGATACCACTATAAGGGCAAGTAGTTCGGAAAATGAGAAATTTTATTTTATTTCATCCTCTAACTATTATGAACTATATACAATAGTCAATGTTTCAAATATACTACGGTATCACATGTATTTTCCTTGTCTGTCTTCATATCTGAATATCTTCTTCTGTGAATCAGCTGTGGAAAGGACCTATCATCAGAAATCACAGTCTGGACTTGAGATAAATGATCAAATGAAATATGAGACTGAAACAGACTGCACCATCTATCTTTTTTCAGTTTTCCTAATTTTTCTAATATTGATAATTTTTATTTGTTCTGAATTCAGAATCATCACACTTTATTTAGTATCAAATAAAATATATACATTATATATAAATTATACATATACGCCAGAAAAAAAAAAAAAAAATCCCCAAATCCTTCTTTTGCTATTTAAAGTAAATTTACCCGGTCAGTCTTAAATCCTACATTCAGCATAATCTCCTCCACATTCCTGCATTTCAGAGAAATTACTGGGTTAATTCATGTCACTGTCTTTAGAAATTAAATTTGAGAGCTACAGGTGCAGTAAAGGAGTAAACAGGAATAAAGTACAGAGCAGACAGTTACGGCAACATATAGGAATTATGAAGGGTTTGCCAGAAATACCAATCTCATGTGGAGACAGGAGGAATTACCGCAGGGTACATATCTTCACATGAAGAAGAATGGAAGAAATAGTTCTTATTTCCAGCAAAGAAGAGTGGAAGATGGAATATTTAAAAAAAAAAAATAGTGATTTCAAATTTTAACCAAGGTTTGAACAAAGAGATGATCAAAGCTGCCAGCAACTCTGAGGTAGTGACTGCATGGTTTTTGGATATATTATGCAATTGTATCAGTCCTACACCTGTTTTAACCCTGAACTCCCTTGTTATCTTCACACAATGTCCCTGTGGTGTCTGGAATTCATGTTTGTTTTCACAGCTAATAGGCATGGATGAACACTAAACTCTGATTTAGTTTATATTCACGTCTTTCCACTTCATAATGAGAATACAAAATCGCTAATAATCCTCCAATGACCTCTTTGTAGTTCACTGGACTTTTTCACCTTGCATTATGAACTGAGGATTTAGACATTTTATCTGCTTCTGGTAGGACAAAGGAATGAAGATGGGGTTTCCCTGTGTAAATCATTGTACTCAGGGTGGTCAGCCTTGACATAAAAGCAAAACAAAAAAGTGGATGTTGGTGGTATAAAAGACATGAGCTGGGAGATGAGGCTATTCTAGAAAGTGTCATACCTTTGGGGAGCAGATTGGGCTCCATTTCTACTCAGTTAATAGAAATCCACTCTAAACATGGCATTAGTGATGCTCAGAAATTCAAACGCTGCCAAAATGAATGTTCTAAACATACAGTTAGAAAATTCTTAAAATTAAAATGGGCACATCAGTACCTCACTAGTTACAGTATATTTTGGGGCTACACATTGTCTGTACGTAGTTATATATGGTTCAAAGTGAGATATGCAATATATTTTGTGATCCTTCTAGAACTTAAGCAATATGTAATGATGGCTGGAAATGGCATTCAATCTGTACAGAGAGGGTTATGTCTTTTCATTGACCACTGTAAAAACTTTAGGGAGTGCTTTGTATCTCAAATATACACTGAATTTTAAACGTATAAAGTGATCCCTGTAGTGTCAACACTCTTCACTTTGTTTTCTGTGAATTCAGGCAGCTTTGAGTAAAGCTTCAGAGTGGAAAAGTTGACTATTCTCTTTTATATAAAGAAATACATGAAACAGATGAGAGAATTGGAAAAATAGAAAAAAAAATCAGTTTAAATTGAAAAGGATAAAAATTACTTTTTAGCATCAACAGTGGGTTTGGTTGTGAGCTAAACCTGAATGAGGGATGAAACTACATCTATTTAGGATAGTGAGCTTTAAATGATCTAGGTATCAGGACTACAAGTGGCACCCTACTGTGTTAATGCTTTGCCTGCCATATGTTTACACAGGTTCCTAATAGCTTCACCACCAGTTAGGTGCAGACATATTAAACACTCTTGGTCATATATTCTTACACAGTCACAGAATGCAAAATCTTTGATAAGTGGTTCTTGTCATGTTTGAGAAGAGGAAAATACAGTGGGGTTTATCTCTCCTCAGTCCTATCCTTTCTAGACTAAACCTATTTGTTAAATTTTCCCCTAATATTATTTTGTTCCAAGGTTGTTGTGGGTTTTGTTGTGTTTGGTTTTGTTTTTTTTTTTTGGTTTTGTTTTTTTGTTTGTTTGTTTGTTTGTTTTTTAATCTCTCTTCTGCCATTTTTCACTCCATCCAATTGGTCTACTGTTGCCGTTTAAAGGCGTAGCAACCTGCTTCCGAAAGCGCACGGCTACCGCCCAATAACCGCGCGGTCCATCAGCACCTGACACCAGCGTGGTGGGTGGCAAAATG
>JANHFX010000538.1:0-35746 GCA_027560015.1 Chloroceryle amazona | reverse complement strand
GGCCTTTCAGTACTTAAAGGGGCCTGTCAGAAAGATGGGGACAGACTTTTTAGCAGGGCCTGTTGTGATAAGACAAGGGGTGATGCTTTAAAAAAAAAAGAGGAGACTTAGACTAGAGAGAAGGAAGAAATTTTTTATACACTGAGGGTTGTGAGACCCTGGTCCAGGCTGCTCAGCAAGGTGGCAGATGCCCTATCCCTAGAACTATTCTAGGTGAGGTTGGTCAAGGCTCTGGGAAACCTGCTCTAGTTGCCCATGTCCCTGCTCACTACAGTGGGGTTGGACAAGATGACCTTAAAGGGTCTCTTCCAACCCAAACAATTCTGTGATTCTTAGTTATGGCTAACAAACAGGATTATCTTAAGGAAAACATTTTTCCTACTTAATTTGTTCACTCTCTCTGTTTTTAGTTTTTATATAATTGCTCTCATTGTCTCCTGATGAATTTGTCTGATGACACTTACTGAAGCAGTAATATTTATTCCACAAAATTTACAGTCCTTATATGAGTGAAATTAAGCATGCACCAGGCAGAGGTCATAATTTCTCCCTCAAAGTGGAAAATTTTCTAAATAACTACAGGAGAAGGAGGCGGTGTGTGTGCACGGAATTCCTTCAAGGGAAGTACAGCTCTACAACATCCCAGTTAAGGGGCTTCGAATCATAGGCCAGTCCTTGATTTGAAATGGAAATGTTTTTTTCAGAACTGAGTAGCAGCCACAGAACTTCTTTTTCCATCATTCATACATCCATTTTATTTATTAGAAGCAATTTAGAGGAAATATGCTATATAGCTGGGCCAAAGATCTATGAATTAGTTTCCTTAGAATTTGTTTTTCATCTTTTACTTTATCTGTCATTTAGGACACCATTTTGTTGAGAGACTTCTTATAAAGCTCTGCTAACTTTAACTACTTTGACAGCTGTATTATTAAACTCTTAGTTCAGCATGATGGAAGCTCATACATAAAACCTGATGTAGGTAGACTTTAACTGGCATTATTTCACAAATTACCCTGTTTGCATTAATAATTCATTTCAAAAGGAAAATGCAGCTTTTTTTAAAACGCCACCACTGGCAGAAAAATGTTCTGCTCCTCCAGCGACATATTGTGGTTGTGCCTCAGGAACTGAGGTGCATTAGGATCTATTGCTTTCTTGTTAAACTTGTAGACTGAGAGAGAAAAAACAGCTGTGGTCAGATACCAGAGTCTAAAACATAGTTGTGAAGACGTGTTAAGAGAAAATGAGTAAGACTTGGGGCTTTTGAGAGTTCTGGCTTCACTTCCTTGTTTTTTTGAAGTCATCTCATTGATCTGTGCCTCACTCACTCTAATAGCAAAGTGAGACTGGTTAATCCTCCTTTGTTTTATATTAATTTGTCTTGTCTATCCTTGCCAAAAGATACACTTGAATACATAGATCTGTTGCTTGCTACCAAACAATCACCCTGATCATCTCAGGGTTGAGCTCATAACCAAGAGTTTGCGGCCTGTGGCTATGTGGAGTCTGTCAGGGTGAAGAGATGAAGAGATTCATATCTTCCTAACACTGACAAATGATTAGTCCTCTTAGATTGAAGATGTTTTATACGGCATAGTATTTCCCAGTAAATCACCTGATGTGCGTATCTTACTTTCAGGTAAATCTATTTCTGTATTGGCTAGCATATAGTAGTATGGAAAAATGTAGATTCAGTTAGCTCTTGGAGACTATTTATCTTTGTATATAAAGGAAAGCAGAAAATGAAATACATGGGAACTGTTGTGATTTCAGAAAATGTTGTGTGGGAGTCAATAACATCAATTGCCTATGGTTCTTTGCATGTCTTCTAAGACTACTCAAATTGTAGCTCTGAGTTTAAACAGTTGTGCTGTTTCATATATTAATATCAGTTATCAACATTTTATTGCTTTCAATTCTTTTACTCCCTTTATTATTTCTTATACATAGTCAGTTTGGGAATAACTCATGGGAATAACTCTGGAGTCTTCAAGAATGTGATTTGTATGAAAAAGATCTGTAAAATGGTTGGAATATTCACAGGGTGTCAAAAAAAATGGTCTTAATGTCGTCTTATTTGTGATACCGTGACTCCAGCAGAGTCAGTGAGTTTGTCAGTAGTGTAACAAAAACACTCTGGAACATCAGGCTTTTGTATTCTCTGTTCTGGGGAATTTACACTCACAATTTAATTTAAAATTTAATTTCAAGGCTTTAAATCCTTGAAATACTAGCATTTCAAAGAATAAAGAAAACCCCAAATTGTTGGATATCACAGATAATATTTAAATAAGAGTAGCCAGTTTGTGGGATAATAAGATGCAGTGAGTATGAAGAGCAATTTTTGTCACATACAGGCAGGTGTTGAATCAAGAGTAGAAGGAAGGGACAGTGGTGAAGGAAAACATGGTGGATGGCAGTCAAAGTACTTGATAGATCTATTTATTGCTGTCTCTGATGTTATTTCACATATGACTCCTAGCAGGTAACTGCTGGAGAT
This sequence comes from Chloroceryle amazona, assembly GCA_027560015.1. Lineage (NCBI taxonomy): Eukaryota > Metazoa > Chordata > Aves > Coraciiformes > Cerylidae > Chloroceryle > Chloroceryle amazona. Next base: position 33,243 of record JANHFX010000538.1, on the reverse strand, counting down.
TTTCTTTAGCTTCCTCCTGATATGTTTGCCCATAAGACTTGATGGGACCACTTGGGTCACTGAATGTGGACTCCTTGCGAATACAGGAACCCACATAATGATCATTTAGTCTTCAGTCTTTAGAAGATGGTCCACAAGCGCTAACTGGCCCACTCTGTAAAACATTTTCTAAAACTTTCTAATAAACATGAGAAACAAGGATTAAAAATTGTAACCAAAACGTATCACAGGAAATGTTGGAGGAGGGGGGGTGAGAGGGAAGGAAAAAAATCACAGGTACAACTGAAAAGTAGTTAGTAGCAACGTATATTCCGTAGTATGCTCCAGAGCATCTGGGTGGTGCTTTGGGGCTGAAAACTGTAGAGTGACTGAGGCCCGGTCACCTTTCTGTATCCTTTGAAAAAGAGATTTTAAATTCTTCACTATATTTTGATAGTACTTGTATTCAGTTGGTCTCTACTAAAGTCACAGAGAATATTGATTTCTGACAAATTTTCAGTGAATTTATTCAAGAATTGGGAATTTTGAAAAAGGTTTAGGGAGGGATTTGGGGTTTTATTCTTTCATATTTTGACTTCATCTTTAGTGTTTTAAGTTTTCAACCACAGGAATTTGGGAGGTGAGAGCCTTCTGAATAAAATATTCACTAAGAAAGAGATTGTCTTTTGCTGGCAGGAATATTTTCAGTAGGCAATGCTAGATTTTTACATTCCTCACATCTTCCAAGCTCTCATTAGTACAATGGCATTCTTTGCTTTGCTAATAATGCCAGACTGTGACTTTATTATGTATTTTTCCCTTTGGTACCTACTGTCCTTGAATCCTTACAAGTGAACATTCAATATTCAGCAGGCTATGTACTCCTAGTAACAGAAAACAGGGTCTTTGGGGGTCAGCTGGGGGGAGAAGTTTCATTCTTTTCCCAAGACTTCCCCTATAAAGGTCTTTGTAAGAGGTGTATTAGTAATCTCTCATCTAATTTATTCTAGGTCTTTGATATCCTTCTTAATATAAGCTTTTATTTATTTATTTAATAAAGCCATGATTATAACCTTGGTATGCAAGAGAAGAAATTAGCTTCTTAATTTTACTTTTGTTCAAAGCAAAGGTTGACCATCATTATATTAACTAACTTTCTAAAAAAATTACCAGTATTTTTTACAAATACAATTCCTGACACTGCTCCTATCTCAATCTTCATGCATGTTTCATAAGTGAGATGAACTGTTTGTCTCACGGAAAGCAAGCCTGAAATGCTCAGTTTGAGCACAATGTGTTTGTGGGACATTGTTTCTGTAAGACAAGCACAATTAGTGAGATTTGCTATGTTCCAGCAATTATCTTCTCAAAATGTATTCTCATTTTGACATGAGAGCATGAGGTATGTAATACACAAACTCTGCAGGAATAACTTTTTTGATGGCAGCTTGGTTAGGTGGAGAAAAAAGTTACTGCATTTAAGCTTGGCATATGAGGAAAAGGAAAAATGTGTGGGAGTCTTAAGTGGCAATGTATTTTTTTAAGCAAAAGGTTTTTCAGTGCTGGAGAAGTACTTCTCTATCACAGGCTTCATCCCTGGCTGAGTCACAGCATTGTGAAAACAGCTCCTGTGAGTAAATCTATCATGATCCTTTGACTCTGAGGAGGGAAGCAGGTGAGATGGGACCATGGAGCTTTCCATACCTTAGGATGCAGTACAAAGAGAGGTTGTGGCATTTAGCTATGTCTTCTGCATTCGAGTTGTCACTTGCTTTTTGTTGTGGGACGGGAATAAAGCTGGGATGTCACCAAAAGTCACAGAGACTGTGAATATATCTTATAATACAGCTTTTTTTTAAAGATGACCTTAGAAGTTAGAGGATCACCATGGGACTTACAGCTTTTTTTTTACTAAATTACATTTTTTTCTTTTTGTGGTTACTCAACAAGAAGGTTGAAAATGTGACCTAAGTGCTCTTCAATGAATTAAGTGTCTTTGAAAAACTTTAGATTGTCTTAAAATACTACCACTTTCACTTCTCTTCTTCAGTTTTTCCTGTAAGTCATGTAGAATAGACACATTAATTTATTGCAACTCATCTTTTTCTTCACTAGCTTTCTTTGATAACTTCTTCAGCCTTCCATTTGGACTAACTTTTTAATGCAATTTCTTTGCTAAAGTATTTTCCTCCTCTCAGTTCCCTGAAAGACAAAGAATACAAATTATCTTTCCTACAGTGTGTCTAAATACTACATTTATAGGTGTACAAAATTCTGCCTTTTTAAAATGTGAGTAAAAAAATTATCCTTCCTCCATTACATTTATGGAGAATTTCTAGATAAGAATCCAAATAAAGAGCAAAGCTATGTTTATTTCTTCCTGATTGGCAGTTACTGGGCACAGATTTATTGGTACGTTGAGTTGCTGCATCTCTTGGTTTGATCCGTCCTAGCTATCCTGTTATCTTCTCTATCCGTTGTTTGTTTTCCATCAGGAATAAGAGAAAAAAATGCTCAAATACAAATTTTCAGGTTGCTTACAGTTATCTTCTGTTTAAAAGGCTTGCTTTGTTTGGTTGGGTTTTTTTCAGTTGATGTGCATGGGAGAATTTGTTCGATCCTTAGAATAGAAATCTTACAGATACAGTCCTGTGTGTTCTTCACATCAGTTCATGAATATCTTTTTTGGTTTTAGTATTTACATGTTCAAGACAAGTTTCTGATGTATATCTTAGACCTAGGCCTGGGTGGGAAATTGTCCAAGTTCAAGAATTTTACTCTAGTCTAGAGGATTATAGAACTTTATAGAGTTATTTCATAGAGTTTAATTTATAAAAAAGATTTTGCTACAGTATGAAAATGAAGTAATTCAATCATTTTCTTCATTTATTCCCCATTAAATGCATTTGTGAATATGAAGATCATCTTTGCTTCGTTTAACCTAATTAACTAAAAATTACAAAAAGATGAGTTAATGGACACTATTGTTTTGAATTTGCTAGGTTGATCTGATAAGGAAAATATTTGGAAATTGTACATGCATGTTTGTGAGCATATGTACACAACTGAGTAGTGGTCATCCACTATTATCAAAATAAATGTTTGTTTTCCAGTAAATTTTGTGATTTTTTTTTTTATTATTTTTTTTTATTCAGTTAATCACCTTTTGAAGGTTTCCAGGGAAAATGTCATTCTCTGGCCATCATCCATAGATATTAACATAGAAATCGAGAGGTAACTTTTAGACTGCAGACATCTAGTTTGTTGTCATAGGCACTTTAAAAGCATAAATTTTAGCCATGTCAGACCAGCCTTTGTTGATCAATAGTGGGTAAAGTTATTATGGTGAAGGATCTTCATAAACAAATAAGTGAAGTTGTTTGAGTAAGTTCCTGTTCTCACAGACACCAAGTTCTTTATAGTATACTTGACCAGAATATATATTTTTATAGCTATTCCCTCCTCCTCCCTTTTTATAAGGTTATTATTTCATTTTTGCATAAAACTACTAAAAGGTTCATCCACTGTGCTTCACTGAAGAAATAATTTAGTAAAGTCCTTGCAAGGTGCCACATAATCATTCTCTGTTGGCAGAATACTTTGTCTTCTTGTTGCTATTTTTAAACTAATTTTCTTTCCCTGCTCTTACATGAGGCCACTGCTTATCTTCATAGTTTCTCTGTGTCAGTGGTTGATTCCTATGCTGTGTACTAGCTGATGTAGCAGCTCTTTGACCTGAACTAACCCTTCTTCAACTATTCTTCACTTGCATCTTAGTTACTCTGACTTTTCATTCAAGTGATGGTTATTCTTCTTTATGTTCCATGCAGTGAAATATGATGCAGTGCTAGTGTACTATACTTTAAATGATTTACAGAGGAGCCTGTAAATGAAACAGAAATTGTGTGGGAGCTGAACTCTGAACTCATCTTCTTGTCTAATCATAAACTGACCAACCTTTGAGTCTGGTTCAAAACTTAAAATAGTAAAGACCTCTTGGTGCTTATTGCAAACAACATACATGATGTTTCACATATATTTGCATTTTAAATCTAAAGCTCAAATAAATGGGACAGGAGAAAAAAAATCAGTGTTGTCAAGTATCTTTACAGGCACAAGATAACATGCCAAAAAGCTAAAAAGGGATGCCAGCTGACTAGGGAGCAGCACAGCTGGTGTTATTTTCTAAATTAACTACTGTTTGTTAGACACAGAGACTTTTTTTCTTGAAGGTGGCATTAAATATTTTGCCTTTTCAGCATAAAGGGAAGATTTTAAATTTTTCTTCATAATAAAAAAAGACTGCAGAGTATTATTGCAGCTTACTTAGGACTGAAACATTTGTATTAACTCAGTAAATGTTTTAGCATGGGCTTTATGGGCGCTGAAAAAATTTCTGATTGCACAGCTTAATGACTACAGCACATTTCCAGGTCAATCCCACTCCATTCCTTATCCAAAAGGCTGGTTGCAAGTCAGAAAATGACTCTCCTTTTGTTTATCCTTCCCATGTTTCATTGTGGTAGGTACTATAAAAGCAGTACAAAAGATGGGCTCATTAGGAAGTTTGGGCTTTGCTTTTCCTGGTTGTTAGATGATAGGCCGGGGCATTAAAGAATAGCTCTCCTTTATCTGCCACAATATGTAGCCACATCCACTTAAGCATTTTGGGCTTATGGGATTCAAAGCCCTTAATTAGATACATATGTTCTGTATACTGGCATACATAGGAGTGCAGGTCAGATATACCTAAAACTTACCAATATGAGTGCCAATTTTTGATAGCTCACAGTGGAAAAAAGCTGAGGAGAATGTTTTTTCCAGCATACGTCTTGGCTCCATGGAGTCCATCCACTGCTGGCAGTTACAGGCAGGTGTTAAGAGCATGTATAGGTGCCTTTTTCCCCACAAAACATCCCACCATGTGGGATAGTAGCAGTTATCCTGTATTCAGGTAAATTGAGCCCATGTATCATTTGGCTCCGATGCATTCACTAGCAAGTGTGCCTGGAAGTACAAAGGCTATCCTGGCTTCTCCTGCTGAAGATGTTCTACTTGTGAAAACTAAAGCTCATTGGAGACTTGTTATCTTAGTGGTTAGGGCAGTTACCCAGACTTCAGGAGAGACTTTCATTTCATTCTTTCCTACAGTGAATGTCAGATGTAAAAAATTTCGTTACTTAAAATCGATTCCCAGGTGTATATGCTAGTAATAAGGCAGCAATGCCATGTTTTTTCCTGAACAAACAGATATTCAGTTAGTCCGAGGGGATTAATTTTAACAGGAAGGAATCAGGCAACATAATCTTCAGTGAGGTATAGCTGAGTAGTTTGAGCATTTCCCAGGGAAACGCAAGTTCAGATCTCTTCAAAGAGGAAAAGAAATGTCCATGCACTACGGATACCTTGATACCGATACCTTGATGTGCTATGCTTCTGGAGAGGAAGATAGAAGTGCATTTGTTACTTTCCTGGTAAGCTCTGAGGATGCCTGTTTGTTTGAACTCTGCAAAACACAAAGGCAGAAATATATTTTAACCAGTCTTTAAATTGTCTATCAAGAATGAGATCTGTGTCTGTGTGTTAGTCTTACACTTCAGTTCTTTTATCAGTATAGTTGTCTAGGGTGCTAATCCAGCAGGGTTTTGAAGACATTATTCACAGTAACAGGTTGAGTCCAGGCACTGTGGTTTAACACAATTGCAAGGCTTGAGTGAGACTCAACCTGGGACATTCATGTTGCACTGGTAACATTAAGAGCTCTAATGTCCTTGACTATACTGTCCCCCTAGATCTGTACCTGAGGAAAGTCTGAAGATGACAGCATTGCTTTCTTGAGGAGGCCAAGGTAAAATAGAAGGTAAAACACATAAAAATAGGAAAGGAGAAAATTATATATTTATGATGTACAGAAAAAAAAAACCACAAACCCACAGTGACGTTAACTAATGCACCTCTAAGAATGAATGTTTTAGAAAATAATTTGATACGTATTGAATCCATGTATTACTCTCTATGTGGAAGATAGTCAAAATCAAATTTAATTTGGACCTGCATTTTAAACAGTATATATAGATGCAGTAAAAATACAAAAAAAATCTGTCCCATATGAATGAAAGGGAAGTGAGGGATTCCAACCTATTTGTTCCAGTTTTGCGCTATGTGCACTTCCAGGTGGATAGTGCTATCTGCTAACAACTGGAAACTCAAGTTTCCAGCAACATTAGTAGCTGCATTTGGAATAGTCTAGTTTCAATGTGAGCATCTATGAAGACCCTTATTTCCCAAGAGATTTTGGAAGGATTTTGGCTTTTCTGTGTTTGGATAAGATCTAAGCAGCTCTGAAATAATGCCAATATGTACAGGAATGCCCAAATGTCCTGAAATAATTTTCCTCCATTGCTGTGTGGGCGTTTTTTGGTGGTTTCTTTTTAAATGGAAAAAAAAATCCTTCCCCCTCTTCTTTTTTTCCTGGAACTAACAAATACCAATTCTTCTCAGTTACTGGAAACGGAGAGGAGCAGAGAAGTCTGCTTTCTATTATTTTGTTTATGTGGCTAAAATTTGCTGTTAGATTTTTACTCACAAAGAACCAAGTGTCAATTTTAAATGTTTCTTGTAATGATTCTAGGCAGATGGTTTGTCTTCCCAAAGTTGATAATCACTAAAAATTTCTGCCAAAAAATTAAGCTTTTTGTGTATAAAGAAGGAAGTCCTTGATTTAACTGTTTCTTCTGCTGTGGAACATTGAAATAAGTTGTCCATAGATAAGAGCTGTACCCATTTGCTAGCTCTGTTAAGACAGACTAGATATAACTATGCTTAAAATAGGTTGTTTTTCAAAAAGCAAACAAGTTTTTATAATATTCTGGGGTCTTAGAAAGAGCTAGTCCAATATAAGATGCCCAATACTCCAGGTTTTGAAATCATCACCCTGGAATGGACGGAACACCATTTAATTTGGTATTCCCAGCAATCCCTTACAAAATCAGGTAACTGTCTAATGTAAACTAAATATCTGTTTTCTGTAATCCCAATATTAACACAGTTACCAAATTTAGAAACTGATCAGTTACAGAGGATCGCTAACTTTAACTTCCTGAGTTATGGATACTACTCACAGTGAAAGTGATTTGGATCTGTAGATACAAATCTTTTTCTATATTAATTTTTTCCTTCAGATTGCATTACATTCACATCTTCTCTGCCAGACTTCTCATCATTTATAACTTTATGATAATGTAACATTGCACTTAAGAAATGCTAGTGTCCCTTGGGTATGGCTAGCTGGAGCCATCTCCTATTCAGACAGAAACAGAGTGTGTTGATGAGGATCCTTGTTAATTCAAACTTTGGTTTTATTTATTGTTTTGAAGTTCTTAGCTTCTAACTTTCCTGGTGGGGGTCCAAACCTTAGTGCATAGTCTTTTGTATATGAAACCCATAATTCAGGTGAATGTATATTCTGGCTAAAAAAAAATCATACAAGCTTTTGCCTCTATAGATTTATATCACAAATAAATACAGTTTATAAACACAGGTAACCAATTTCTGCATTCTTCGGATTTAAAAAAAGGAGAATTAAAAAAATCTAATTTAGGTAAACATTTTTTTCAAGATACCTTATTTCTCTGTTCACATAAAATTATCTGGATTCAAGCATGTAAGTAGTCTGTGCATTAGTTTGTCTTGTGTTCATTGTGGGATAAAGATGTTTTAGGATGAACATTGAATTCTTTATATTTGATATAGATATTTGATATAGGCCAATAGAAGGTGTGTCCAATTTATTTTACAGCCAAAGGTTGTCACTCAATTAGTAAATAAGACATTTTTTTAACTTATGATCAGAGTGAAGGAATATATCAGAAATCTGAGTGAAGTAAATGTTTAGTGAATGAAAGTGATGGAGAACAAATATAGATGTTGTCTTGGAATCCTGCAGAAAATGAACTTTAGGTTCATTATGTTGTCATCGAGAACAAGAAAATTCCCTTGGTACAGAATCCTTGTCCTTCTGGGCTGGTTTTTAACCAGCTAATCTTATCCTGGAGCACAAAGGGGATTTCGATTTCTTACAAGTGACCAAATTTATTAGGCATATAGGAAATGCAAGCAAGGCAGAAGTACAGAAAATGCAACAAACTGCCTATTATCACAAAGTTGAGGGTAAAATGACTAGAAAGAAAATAGGGTGAGCCCACACAGAAAGATATCTCAGAATGGGTGACGTATTTCCTAGGATTACTGTCTGAAGTTCAGCAACAAAGATGCAGAGACACTGCAATTGTACTGTTTTATCTTACACTTCAGGAAACCCTGAATATAAAGCTAACTTTACATAACACTGGTTTAGGTGACTTCAGCTGTATTTCAGGGATCCATTCTGTCATATACCAAATCAATCTCTATGCACAGGGGATGATTTTAAGGAATTAGAAGACTTTAATGTTGTATTTGAATTGCTTATGTTTACCAGCTGACAATACAGTGGGTATAATGGCAATGCAAAATTCAAGATGGATACAAGCCTCTTTAAATCATAGAATTTGTAGCAGAAATGGCTCATCATCTCTGCAAATACCATTCTGCCTTGAGACTCACTAGGAAATTGCTCTTACACTGCATACAGTGAAGGACAACTAAAGGAGTAGAATAAACAATGATCCTTCTGATTTAAATTATTTATCAATTGGGCTTATGAATGAATCTTCAACTTGGATCAAGACAGCTGGAATTCAGAATTTTAATAATTTTTCATGGTTTTGACTTCATCCCTTAATGCAAATAACTATTTCAAATTCATATTTTCAACTCCCCCCTGTTGTCTGTGGGAGTTGGATAACTGTGACCCTACTACCATACACAGGGAGCACACTGTTGATGCTTTAAAGGGAAACTCCTGTTTAAAGACCAGTCACTTATGAACATCAGCAGTTTCCTGACAGCAGTGGCTGTGTTAGTCTTAATGCAGTCGTATATATCGATTGCAAATCTTGACTGGTATTTGGAAAAATCTTCTGAGATAGTTGGGTTCAAGGTGATTTAGAAGTACAAAGGAAATCCTGCACATGGAGGATTTTTTTTTTTTCATTTTACTTGAATGGTCAGGTATGCAACTGTGGTATCATTTGAAATGAGACCTGTTCTATTATTTTTCTTTTATATTTGATAGACACTAGCTTGCTTTTAAGAAGAGACTAGTAGAGATTATTATAACACAGGCATTTTGTAAACAAGATCCTGTTGTCTGGCTAAACTTTCATTTGGGGGCTGTCGTGAAAGCTTCCCAAGCACTGCCTTGCTAACTACTCTGTATTGAAAGCCTGTCCCGAGTGAGGAGGGGAAAAAGGAAAGATTTAAAACAATTATGTTTAGTTTTTGCGTAGCCTTTTCACAGGAATGTTACAAGGGAGCACAGCAGCCATTTTGACTCTCTCACAAGGCCACCGCTGCATCTGCTCAGCTATATATTTGCTAGAAAATGAAGTGCAGTTAAGAGACTACTGGCGCTTTGCAGCTATTCTGTTTTGCTCGTAGGCTTCTGTGTTGTTAATTTGGAAACAAAGCTATTACACTTCAGAGGGTGTTATGGGCTTGATAAAGGAAGCAACATGGTAGATTAAAATACCCTCCTTTCAGGCATTTTAAATTGCCAAAGCAGTTGTATTTAAGCTCAGTGGGTCATTTATCTTCAAACTACACAGCTGACTTGGCACTTGGGTGGGTTGAGAAGTAAGTGCTTTTGACATTTAGCAGCCCAAGGCTTCTTTTCTCCTTGAGAGACTTGCATGTCAGCTATGTTAAGTTTTGTCTGCTGCTACTCTTTCGAAGCAGATGGTAAAATCTCACCTCAGCTTGGTGGTTGAGACCCTTGCAGCACTTCAGGAAGGCTAACCAACTGAATTATAACTGATTGTGACTGTGGGTATTGAGTAGTGTATGATTTATGGTTATGGTGTTTTAAATACGGTCTGTGGAAGATACCAGAATGTAGCATTGAATATATTTTGAAAAATGTAAAGGAAAAAACAGTTGCTCACAGAAAACTAAACAGAGTAGTTCAGAATGAGATAAGGTCCCTTCTGTTACAAACAGCTCCATCATAAGCATTTTGTCTATTGTAGATGTACATCTGCATGTTCAATCTTTATTATATCTTGAAATTTAAACATCAGATTTTCACAGAATGTAGCTCTTCACTGTAAATCATGCAGTTTAGGAAATGCAGATTTCAAAGCTGGAGTCTGTATAGATGCTGAAGTGATAAACCCAAAATAGCAGAGCACATTCAATGAGGTTGTTGCATCGGCACCTCAGCAAGCACTTCTGTTCAGTTAGGCATAAAGCCTGAGGGTAAAGTAACGACCATTGTAGGATCAGCAGTTCTATTTTTAGACAGCTCTTTTCCAAACCTCATCTGCTTACAACACAGTATTTTCTAAATTGGAAATAATACATCCCAAACAATCAGAATAACTAGAGATCATGAGTATTCATGCTGCAACATAGCAGCAATATATAGGCATCTTTCTTAAAAGAGCATCCATTAAAATTAAGTGAAAATTTCTTTATTCATAATGAGTGTCTCAAAATAAATGCCTAGCAATGCATATCTTATTTTCAACTGTTTAGTAATCCTGCTTAATTATGCCTATGCTGAAACTGGGAAGTGTTGTAGAGAAAAGGGGTTAAGAGAAGCTGAGCATTTACTGCAAGGTGCTATTGTGAATATGATAAAAAAAGCTGCCATTCCTTTAGTAAAGACTGTTTAATAGTATACAAAATATAATCCAAGGTATACCTTGCAAATGACATTTTTAGTTGAATGATCTACATTTCCTTTGCATTGGCAGAAGGCGGATGAGGAATATAGTGAATGTTTTACTGAAAATAACATAGAGGACAAGTGTAGCCATTTTTAGTTCACAAACCATCCGTGAATGTGTTGAAATGTGTTCAGTTTTTCTGAACGCTCTGAAATGTGCCTGTTAGGTAGCAAGCTGCTGAGGAGGGGAAACATGCTGCATGTGCTTTTATAGCATAAACTGGGCATTACCAGAGAAAATTTCTTTTTCCTGCAATCCAGTATTTACTATGTTATTCATGAGTGTTCACTATTTCCACCATGGGTTTAATCCTGTATGTTATCTTCTTATTGTTTCTATTTCCTTCTGGGATAACTGAAGCTTCACAAATCTGAAACTTCTAAGAATGTTTTGGGAACATCGAGTTCTTTAAGTGTATTTCGTGAAGTCTGATATCAACTTAGCTTTATTCATTAATATTTGCTCACATTAACATCTGTGAGTAAGTATGCAACCAAGTGTTCAGAAAACTATGGTTTGCAGGTGTAAGTGAAGCAAACTGAAAAAAATGTCAACAGTACTTGCCTCTATTTCCTATGTGTATTTTGCTTTGACAACATGCTTAAAGGTTTTGTTTTCCCGAGGGTAAAGAAAGCAAGCAAATGCACATATGTTGCTTAGCATGCTATTCACATTCTTTGAACACATGTACATAATTTATGGGGGCACTTATCTTTTTGGAACAGACAGCAAAATTCTCACTTTTGAATTGTACAAAACTTGTAATGTACCACAAACAGAGCAGAGGAGAAAATAACAGGCAGCCATTCCTCCCAAGCTAGCTTGCTCAAAAAATTCTCTGTCCACTTGATGAGGCACAAACTCCTTCCTCACCACAGTTTAGCACTCCATTTGACCCTGAATGTGTGAGGAATGTGCTTCCTCAGGCAATCAATTTCTTGCTACTGGAAGAAGCATAGGTGTTTCCAGCCAAGATCTCATATGTAGTTATGTCCTGTCTGCAATCCCTTGCAGCAGGAGTTGGCCTGAGATGCATATAGAGACCCGGAGTCCTCATAATGGTGATGGCAGTTCAGCTTTTGATTTTGATCTTCCAAGAATATTAGAGAAAACTCGGACAGAAAGATCCCCAAAGAGTGTGCTACACTACAGCATCTTACATACAAGCTGGGCTAAAGCTTAAATCATATTGTATAAACAAGTGTCAGCTATTTACAGTGCTCAAAGACACACATTCTGTGGTTGCTTTTAACCAAATGTTTTCTCTAAAAGGAAGTTTGCCTGTTAAAGGACATGAGTAGGGACTGTTTAAAAGTCTTGCTTGCTCAGATTTCTAGAGCGTTAAACAGCCTCTCCCGTGAAGTGCCATTTGAGAATGGAGATACTGAACTGTTCCTATCATTGCTCCAAGTTCTTGCTTTCAGAGCGGTGTTACAAATGCCATTGCAAGGGATAATTTTAAAAATTAAAAACTGAGGCTGCCCCTCATCATTATTTTAGAGAAGCTGAAATGACATCGAAACTTGGAATTTGGATTAGTTTTCACCAGGTGGGGACATGCAAGACTTCAAAGGTCCTTTTGTTGCATCCAAAGGAGTAACACAGAATATTCTGAATTTAAGAAAGAGTCTTAAAGAGCTAGATTTATACAGATGACAAGTCATGGATGTTATGGACATTTGGAAGACAGAATTTATGTTGTGCCATTGTATTCTGCATCAAGAATGAGAACTCTGTGGTAATGATATAAAGCTTTTTTTAGGCCCCAATTAAATGACCTGTATATATATACACATACACAAAAAGCTTATTGAACTATGGAATTTTTTTTATTCCTCCCATTTAATTGGTTGTGTTTCTCCTAAATCCTGATTAGTTTCAAGAGATAAACAACTCTCTTTTTAATTTTCTTTCTTTTCTGTTGTTGTTGTTTCTTTGAGAAAGTTAAATTTTCATGATCACTTACTAGCATTTTTGGAGTTTTTGCCTTTTATGCAATTCAGTAAAGCTGAATCTAGTGCTAGCATCCACAGACATGAAAAAAACCTACCCTGAGGGTACAGTGGCTATAAGTACACTGCTCTTAGAAGGGTCTTGCCTGTGATGTTAGGCTCTCAAGGCTTTTGAAGTAGACATATTTTTCCTGCAGAGAGTAGTACAGGTGGCTGCTGCATGGCATGTCCATTGTCCCATAGCTGTGTTATATCCTGCATGCAACCTTTCAGCCTCCCTGGTAGTGGGTGCCCAAATCAGCATGCTGTAAGCTCCAAGTCTGAGCTAAACCCTCTTTGCTCTTGCTGCCACACTCCTTGTGGCTCTGGGCAGATTAGAACAAATAAAATCTCTCATGACCATCATCACCCCATGAGATGGGGGAAGACTGGGTGGAACTTGAGCTCTACATCACCCTTGGTGATGGAGAGGGTGTTTTTCTGTGACCTGCTGCTCTTAACCTCTTGAAAAATAACTGAAAACTTTCCTCATTCCACTCTCTCCTTCATTGACCTGTGGTTTTTGCAGTGTGAGGAGGGTACCTGAGGCATCCATGGAGAGCAAATTAGGATGGCTGTGACACTTATAGGAGATAATCAGAAGACAGGGGACAATGACTGACATATCTTCTAGTGCTAAATGAGGATCCACCAGGTACAAAGCTCCCCATTCATTTCAGCCGGGAGAGAAACATGTCTCAAGCTAACAGGGAAAATATTTCTTACACGCAGTATTTGAACACTGCAACTACAATCAGGCTCATTTTACATTAATCAGACATTTAGGAAATGTATGGTACACCACAGTACAGGCTACAATAAAGAAATAACACTCTTTTTAATTGCAAAGAATTCTGCAATGAGGTAATGCATTATGTAATGGTTACAATGTTAAGTGATAAAGCACAATTTCTTAACTTCTATAAGTTATCTAGAGATTTACTTTTTTGTCTCCTTCAGCTCCTAAATACATTCTGAATTTTCAGTAAAACTATCTTCTGTACCTCTTTCGTGTTGCTCTTCTATAATATTTTCTTTTTCTGTATTTTACTCATATGGGTTCATGCTGTTTGCCACTCCTGCTTAGATGCTTGGTTTGACAAAACAGACTTGCTCAAGTGTAAGTTAAAGGGCTTGACTAGTGTTTTTAAAGACTTCTGGAGGATACTGTAATCAAGTGTCCATTTTAGAGTATAACTGAATAACAGAGATATTTGTATTGAGGCACACTTCTCATTTAAAGAATGTGAACAAATACATTTGAACGTCCTTAGGCAAAGAAGTGCATCAGAGTTATTATGCTGGTGAATGTGCAAATTTTGTCCCTTTAAAGCATTTCAGTGTTTGAGTCTGACTGGTATCTAATTAATGCAAAGCATAGACTCAAAATCAAGATGCAGTGAAGAAATATCAGAACCATTTTGTGCCTGATACTTGAAAGGAAACTAGCTGGATCACTCAGACTTGGAGCTAGTCTGGGACACAGTGCTGTTCACTGCAGGAGTCCAGAGATAGTCTGTTCCTCAGTCTCACGGGGAAGACAAATTTATGTTCAGCTATAGTAGTTCTCTCTTGCATTACCTGACTGCCATTTAGATATAAATCACAGAAAACATAGTTGAGACACTATGAAACCTCCTCTTCTTCAGCAAGAAAGGCAGTATCTGTCATTTTCCTGCAAAGAGCCTTGCCACTTTTTCGTTCCCCCAGTAAAAGATAAAGAAGAGCATCATCTCCAGAATCTGTTTCAGTAATTAGCTATTCAAACCATGGAAAATTTTTCTTAGTGTACAACCTAAGTCTTCCTTGCTGCACTTGAATCCAGTGCTTGCTTATTTGTAGCTTATTCTTCTCTTTTTCCGGCTACCTTTTATTCTTTTGAAAACTGTTAGCTTGCTAATAGAGCCATGGCCAGAAAGGGAGGTACAGTAAGGTATTCTCCACACGCAGACAGGATGACAAAGGAAGAGAGAGAAAGGACAAGCAGAATGCAAGGGGGAGCTCCTGTGTTACATGTAGGCAGTTTATATCTTTAAACCTTTTCTTGGTAGAAGTGGTATTGGCTAGTACCTGACAGCTTCTCTCAGTTGGCAATGGGGTTTTCTGAAAGGTCTAGACAGGTACTGCCAGGAGCTGGCAGATTATACTTAGTGTTTTGCTTGAAAGAATCACTTGTTAAAAGCAAGACTCTACTCAGTACTTGAGTTTGGTGGTAGGGAACAAGCAACAAACATCAAAGATTAGTGTTAGGTCTAGAATTAGGGTTTGCCTTGGAATGCCAGGAAAGATGAACTGCAGTTATTACTGCATTCCCTTAAATTTGCATCCCTAATGCAATCCCAACTACAGCTAGTTCTGTAAGGGGAAAAGCAAAGCAGGCACCATTTGGTAAATACCAGGAGCTCTGAATTAGAGATATAGTAATGTTTAGAAATGGAGGGCAGAACTGTAGTGTAGTTAGCTTTACTAACTTGTTTTAAAATGACCTAAAACTTGATGGATTAAGTCCAATACCATCATTATAATCCTAGATTAGGATATAAAATTCCAGACTACTGCTTTTGAAGTTAATGATATGTAGCAATCTTTTACTCTAGTGTTGTTTCCAGTTAAGGGCTAGAAATGAGGTTAAAATGATGGTATAAAAAATCAAAGGGGTGCTGAGCTGTAATTATTACTGTGTTTGGAAAGTCTTGGGAGGTAAAAAGAATCTTCAGCCAATTCTGTTTCCAAAACTAAAGCCTATTCCTAAACACAAAGCATTGGATTTGTGTGAGAAAGGTGCACTACTGGAGACCACAACAGTACAGTTCTTCAGTGTCCTAAAGCAGTCAGACAGGGCCTATCTAAAGATTAGTTAATTTAGCTAAAGCCAGCACTGATTGCAGTTAGGTCTTCCTGCATTTTGGAGTCCTAACCCTGACTTTAGCTGTGAATTTGTGTTAGTACAAGTGATGGCCACTGCATGAAACTTGATATAAAATCCTAGCTCTTTACACTTGCATACTTTATTATGGAAATGAAAAATCTGAGCGGCTCCTGTTACTGTGGGATTTAGACATGTTTATTGACCTAGGCTTATGGCTGGTTCCTTTAGGATCTAGAGGAACGTAATTAATTCTGGATATTTCCAGGGTATTTTTGCCTGGACTCCAACATGCATACAAGATTAGGTTTCTAATAGTTTTGTGGTTGCAAGGGTTAGGATTTGGTTTGGATTATGAAATGCAGAAAGTTCTAAAATGTAGTCAGTTCCAGGCTTAGAAATGTTCACTAACATAATATTTAGGGCTTCTACACAAAAGGAAGCAATATGCTGAGTGCCTTTCTATCCCTTTCATTATATTGCACCTGAGTTATATCTAGAGTTCAGGATAATGATTGCTAAGAGATCAGGATTAATTTTAATATTCTGGTTAGAAAACCTGTTAACTTCTGTCATTTTGTAACCACAGCTTTTGAGAGAGTAAGCGTACAGTCCATATCAACTATTTGGGGTGGGACACAGTTTGAGATTAAACTCCCTGAATTTAGGCATTTAACTATGTGTGACTGCTTGTGGGTAAAATGCCTAACCTCCTTTCATAGTTCATAGAGATTCAGTTAATAAATTATTAATCTGAGACCTATCCATAGTGAATTGTCTCAGAAGTGGTTAAAATTCTCAGGAGCAAGGGACCCCTTTGTTCATTTATGTTTAGGATTTGATTCACATATGGCTAGGGATGGGGTACAGCCATTAAGTAATTTAATCTTAGTTGTTCACCTAGTTCAAAACTGAGCTGCTACTTTAGCTGATCATCACAACTTTCTTCCATGAGCTTTCTAAACCTATAACCTATGCTTGATGTTAAGATAAAACTCGTGTGTCAGGCACCTAATGCAAATAGCACTGTAACTAGGTTAGCAATATTTTTCAAATCACAGGCTGACTACTGTTCTGCTTTCCCTGTATGCATGAACTAATTTCAAACCTTAATTCTAATACCTAACTTAACATTGGGTTGCAAGAGGTAGATAATCACTATGGTTTCATAGTCCCTAACAGAGCCAAGGCTAAAAATAGGTTGACAAACCTATTTACACTGAGAAGTAATTGTAGCTTTGTCCTCTCTGAAATTCTAAACCTGAGGCTCCGATCCCAGTCTTCTGCTTGACAACAATAGATTGTTGCTACCGAATCTTCCTATGCTCTTTTAGCTCCTAACAGGACCACTCCTAAAAATACGATGTGGAACCTTTAGCAACACAGCAGATGAGCCCTCCATTGACTTCCAAAGACTGTTTTTAATCTCCAGATTTGTCTCTTTAGGGTTGTGGATTGCTCACACAGGATCTTGAGAGTATATGAAGTTTTGTAGTCTAAACCAGCAGACTTCTATAGCAGAAAATGTATCATAATGTCCAGTGTCCGAGAGAATGCAGTTCGCCAGAATTTTGAGTTTATATACCCTAAACCAAATATGAACTGAAATCCAAGGCACCACTGTGCTATAGAGACCAAAGTTCAATATGTTCATTTAAGCCCCAGTGGAATTAGATACAGTCAACCCTTCTAATCTCAGTATTGTCCACAACTCCTAACTCCCTTTATTTCCAAACACCCACTTAGCCCTAGTTTGCACCTTAAAGAATATGACATTGCTGGCTAAAACTCTAATTTTCCTCTAATTATCTAAGGAATTAACTCTAATTCCGGACTGGTAAACTGTTTAACGTTAGCTCCTTTATTAACTCAAGTTCACAAACCTGCATTGAAATTTACCCTTCATATTAATTCCAGCTGTAATCTCACATTAACTGCAAAGCACTGACCAAAACACCTTCTAATCCTGTCATAAATTTAGGTCACCTAACTTTTCCCAAATCACTTTTAGGAACAGATCACAAGGCCCTCGCTCTTCAAACTCCTAACTAAGAACATTTCCAATCCTACTTTCCATTACAGACTCCAGCCAGGAATCTTCTCTAAAAATGTTAGTTTTGTAACCCCAAAATAAATGCTGTATATAAACCCCTTCTTTTGTTTCCAGTCCTATACAAATGTTCTTCACACACTTCATGATCAAGATATTCTTCTGGTCCCTTGAAAAGCTAGTCTGCACTTGGTGGACCACTGTTTGGACTTGTGCCTATTTCCACAAATACCCTTTCAGATCTGAAGTAATTGTGCTCCCTGATAAGTGGAGAGGAGGAACAGCAGTTTGAGTCAGTGCAGACCTCTGTGCTTTTTAACTGCATCCAGTGCTTGAGGCACGCTGCATCAGTCAAAGATGTCCAAATGCCATCTTTATTTCTGCTAGTAAATTTGCACCTGAGGGCTTACCCTTAATTGTATGGAGCACATAGGAGGGGAGATAACAATAAGCCTGTGCTAGAACATAGGTGCCTTTGTATGAATAAGGAATCCATTTGAGAACTCTTTCCTCCATGTTCAAAACAGATCATACTCAAAACCAGATCAAAAAGATAAAAAGTTAAGCCATGCTGTGGGTCTCTGTAAAGAATACAATTATCAAACCAGTAAATACAGGTTTCTTCTAAAGCAATACAACTTCTCTCTTATTGTGATTCTTAATAGAAAAAAAAGCTTATCTGTATGCTTCCTGGAAAAGGAGATAATTTTCTTCATAGTAGCCCACATAGTGCTGTGGTTTTGATTTGGAATTGTGGCTAAAATGGAACTGATAACACATCAGTATTTTGGCTACTGCCAAACAGTGATTGCACAGCATCAAGGCTGTCTCTTTTTACCACTCTACACTTCTTTGTTCCCTCACCCCAAACAACTAGGCTGGAGATGGGCAAGAAGCTGAGAGGGAGCACAGTTAGGACAGCTTACCCAAACTGGCCAGAGTGTTAACCTATATTTTATAGCACCATGAATAGCAATAAAACTGAGGTAGAAAGGAGGCAGTTGCCTTCCAACATGGTCATTGCTTATGTCTGGACATCAGTCTGACCGTGGAAAGTGGTGAGTGATTGCTTTTGCAGACCTGTTTTGTTTTGTTTTTTTTTTCCCCCACCTCTTTCCGTCACCTATTGAACATTCTTTACCTGGACCCACATGTTTTCTTCCATTTGGTTTTCCTGTTCTCTTCCCTTTCATGTTACAGGAGAAAGGAATGAGAGCAGGTGCTTAGCTGATGGCTGTGGCCAACCCACCACCCTATGGTAAGGGGAAGTTTATAAGGTGATCAGCCAAGCATGAAATAACTCCTTATATTAGTAAGTTTTGAGTATTGTCATTTCAGATTACCCTGGTAGACCTACACTGTGGCTTGCCTGTATTTCATAGACTTAATAAATGCCTGGGTACCCTGTCTGTGGCATCAGCATCTTTTGCAAAACTCTATCCTACCATGAATATTTCTATCAAAAGTTATCTAGCAGATGGATAATTTTTGCAGTCCAGGAGACTAAGACATGATGAGCATAAAGTATAATGGGTTTTCTTAGTAAAACTTGCCATAGATTCTTATTCACTGGATCTGTTTTTTCAAATGTAGTTAATAATTTAGGCTTATTTCAGGGCTGTAGATAAAGTTCTATTGGATTAACCTCTAGGGCTATGCAAAAAACTAAACGTGTGGGTATTAGATATGCATATAGCTCAGGATCTCAGTTGAAGGAATTGGACTCTTTCCACAACGTTTCAATGACATTCATTCCTAATGACAGTGAAATTGATAAACTGGTGGATAGCAACCATAAGGATCAAACTATATTGTAATGCTTTATTCTTTTTGATTTCAGCATCAGTACTATATTACTTAAGTTCCCTCTTTTCTTCCTTCTTTTTGATTTCAGGGTTCAGTGCTTTATCACTAAGCTTTTCTTCCTTTCTCACCCCACTTAGGACGCTACTTGATAAACAAAGGTGAGGAATTTTAATGGCATCTACCTTGTTTTATTATTCCAGTCAAGCCATGCTTTCTATAAGATCCTTAATACAACAGATATGTGATTTGCTTCATGCCACCACATAAGGGAGAATTTATAGTAACTTAAGAATGATTTTGTAACAAACTCTACAGAATGAGCTATTCATGCTCAGTGTTGACATTTAACATTATTATTTGTTAAAGAATGAATGTTTCTGGATCAGTAGATGGCTGGGCTATGTTATCTTACACTGAATCTTATGAAATTGTTCAGCAGTTATGTTTGTAGAATTGCAGCTCTGAGTTCACATGGTAGTGAATGCTCCGTAAAATTTTGCAAAATTGCCAACCATGTAATTACAACCTTTCAGCACAGAAACAAAACAAAGGGTAGCATTTACAGATAACCCCATTGTATCACTGAAATGTGCAGGAGCAGTTCCAGTTCTAATAGCTTTCAATGTATCTTTAAAATTCAACTAATCCTTTACATTATGCCTCCAGGAAAGATAGTTTGCAAACTGTCAAAGACAGAATAACATTATCTTAGATATAATAAGACATAATCAGGTCATGAGGGCACAGTGCTGTTCCTGAAAATATTAATACTTGCTAATGAAGAGCCTGTTGCATGATTTCAAGCTTGGTAGAAGTAGTATAAAATTAACTTGCCCTCATATCACAATCATGAAAGTATTGGAGGTGTATCTTTGGTTCATCACTTGTCAGGGTAAAATAATATACCCTTTTCTGAGCTTTGTTGGGGTGGCAGATTTTCCTGTGCTATGACATTGCTGTCAATGTCATGACTAAGCATCAGCAGCAGTTGTAAGCATGCAGATCTACATTTAAACCTGCAGTCAACATTGAGACACGGTTTCATGGCTCACTCTTTCCACCTGCATAGTTAGACTACTTCAATGAGCTTTTGTGCGAACTAGAAAATGAAGTCCTCATTACTATAAAAGACTTCCCTAGTACATAACAAAACATAAACATTCTTCCATTTCAAATACTGGTTACAGAAGTGCCAATTCAATGGGCTAGTAACATATACACAGAATGTATCAACATTCGTTTGGCCGGAGGTGCAAAATTAGTTTCAGGAACACTGAAGCTAGCACCGAATGTGGAACACTGGAACAGGTTGCCCAGGGAGGTAGTTGAGGCCACACTCCTGGAGATATTCAAGGTGAGGCTTGACGAGGCTCTGAGTAAGTTGATGTAGTTAAGGATGTCCCTGCTCACTGCAGGGGTATTGTACTAGATGACCTTTAGAGGTCACTTGCAGCCCAAACCATTCTATGATCCTATGAAATGTCTTCTTTCCAATCTTCACACATTATGCCAGCACCTCTGCTTGAAAAGCTGCAGTGTTGTGAAAATACAAGCACATGGTCATTTTTTGCAGGCATCAGAACTTCTGAAATCTATAGAGAGGCCAACTCTGAGACAATAATTTAAACTGTTTAGCCAAAGCATGCTAGCCCAAAGAGAAAACATCATCGGAGACCTGACAAAATAAACCTTGAAAGATTAATCACTGTGGTTTATTAATCACTGTGGTTTATGAATTGCTCTAAATTGCATCAAACCATGACATAGGCACCTACTATGCAAATGGAAAATGAAAAACAAGTTCAAGATGACACTCATACAAAAGACTGTGTAAGTAAACCGAAGTTTATAAACACATCTCTGCTTAATTCTAGCAAACAGTAATCTGCAAAACCATTTGCTTACCATATTTCTCTTAATAAGCATATCCTTTCACTTTCCTCTTTCTTCTACTGTTAGCTCATGTATTAAATGATGGTTAGGAAGAAAATGACAATGTTTCATAGCACTACTGACAGTGTGCTCTTCTCTAGTTCATCTATTCATGCCTGCATATAAAAGAGAGTAAACCAACAGACAAGTCAGTATTAATAAGAACAGAAAAAAGTACTCTATATCTCTTCAAGTGCTTGTAAAGAGGACTTACATGCATGTTAATGTGACAGCTATCTCTTCTAAAAAGCAAGTAAATTCTGTGTTTACAGAAGTGAAAAACATCCTTTGAAAGACTGTCTTTGAACTCAGATACAGAGAAAGTATCATGATGCATGCCAGGTTGTCTTTTTTTGTAAGTTGCATGCACAGGAACTGGAATGCTAACAGCACCTTGCAAGTTTAGAATTTAAAATAGTGTTTACAGCAGAGAGTGGAACAGTGTACCCAAAGTTGTGATGTGCTTCATCAAACAGGTTTGAAGTGATTTACTGTGAACTCTTCTGAAATTTTGGCATAAATGAGTGAATTTTTCTGGAACATTTTGCTACAAGTGCATACATTTCTTGAAGCAGAACTCAGTTCCAGTTCCACTCAAAAATCTAGACTGCCTGCTTTCAGCCAATTTTCTTATATTTCCATCTTATATTTCCATTGAGGCAGGTCAATGAGCTTCATGTATTACATGAAGTAACTTCTGCTATTGCCCTTACAGAATGCTAGCAAAAAATTACAGGAAAGGTTTGTTTTGACATATGGAAAGAGCTCTTCATTATGTATTCATCATTAATCAGCTTTTCTCTTTATGTGAAATTTCTGGCTAAGCTCAAAGCAAGTATACATTCAAAATATGTCTGTTGCTCTGACTTAATTTTTCTGTCTTCTGTAGTAAAGTTCATGTGCCTAAGATACGTAGCTTGCTTCTAAATTTTAACAGATGCTTTTTATGTTTGCTTATTTCTCCCCCCCAGCTTTACAGACTTCTGTCACTCTTATGATAGAACTGGCAAACTGAAGAAATTGTGAAGTTCTTTTTAAATAAGTCATGCCACTCATGAAAGCTATGAGGCAAAAATATGCTTAAATTTAAATCCTGGCTTCGTAAGTGCAACTAGTGAAACTGATACAAATCCAAAACCATAGGTATTCAAATACTTTGTTGGAATTGCATGTATCATGCTTGTCTTCTTTTTTCTCTAGATCATAGTATTATAGATAGACTAAATCACAGTGCTAGTGTTCCTGTCAGAGCCGTAACCAGTTTGCAAATTCTTGTAGTTATGCTGGGCTCATAGTGATGAAATGTCAAACAAATCTCAACGATAGTTCTCAAAATGGAGAAATGTCTCTCACCCAAGCTTTTAGGCAAATGTTACTTCAGTCTTTCCTGAATCTTCATTGCTTAAAAGCCTGTGTCAGTTTGAAGCTTGCTCTGCAATATGTCAGTGTGTTTCAAAGATTTTTATTCCTTAAGTCTGTGGAAGTTGAAAACCAAAGTAGCTAATTCCCGCCCCCCCCCCCAGCTTTCACTGAACTTAATTAGAAAATTCTGTCATTTGCCTAATTGGAAATGGTAATGTATAAATTACAAAGACAAACCAAAGGAATTAAGCACAAAATCACCACATTAAAATGCTAGCTTGTAGGTGTATTGTTACCTGCCCTACTAACATGGAAATTAATGTAGAAGTCCTAAATACAAAGATTGATAACTTTCTACCTTATATAATTTAGTATATAAATAAGATCTGTTGGCCAAAATCAACTATAGCCTAAGACATTTTAGATGAAAAATAGAGGGGAAATTTGAATTGTACAGCAGACATTTAGCAAGTATATTGATCCCTAAACATCATGCTACAAACACCTTGTTTAAAATTTAGAATATCTTTAATTATCTTCTGTCCTTTCATCTACTCTCCATCACTTAGCACAGTGATACATGTTTACCTTTTCTGTGCCTCTCTCTTGAAAGAACTTCTTGTTTGTCACCTGCTTCTCATATGACTTCCAGACATAAATTTGCAGTTTGTTTCACCAGACCCCAAAGTCCCTTTAGCCCTTTGGCTTAATCAGGAATTTCTGATAAAAGTGAAATACAAAAGAGAAAATGATTTCCAAAATTTTTAAGGTCAGATGCCAGCTTGTGCCACAAGAAGTGTTTATTTTGAATGGCTAGCAGGGATTTTGGTAGAACTTCAGATTAACTTTTGATGCATTACATCATTTTTTATATTTATTTTTGTTTTATACTTCTTGTGTCACATATTTTTTTATGAAATTTATAGAACTCCTTGAAAAGTAGTTCTTATGCCACTTCTCTGAAATCCTAGCCATATGTCTCAGTAACTAGTAGTATTTCAATCACAACATCAGACTAATATTAAATATCCTGCATAATTCATATTGTCCTAGGTGCTTGAAACAAAAGGTTTTCGAGGTAATAATAGTAGTATTAATATAAAGTTTTTGTTTCCCATACTTTTATATAGAGAACCAAATTCTACTGGAGTTCATTAGTCAACCATTAATGTAAATGCTTACTCAGAGTAACAGAAGAAAAATCTGCTCCTCATTGAATAGAAAGACCAACAATGTCCTAGATAGGAAAGCCAAGTATGCAGTTATTTACCACCCCCATATGTACATTTGTGAAGAAAATAACACAAAAAGAGCAATTTTGTATTGTTATGTTGAAGGCCTGGATTGCTCATGAACTTGTATTTAGCAGACTGTCTTCCTCTGAAGGCCCATATACTGTTGGCTGCAGACAGTAATCTGGCTGCCTCCAACATTCTGCTAGTTTCAAATAAAAGCATTTAAAGAAACCGTACACATTGGTCTTAAATAAGTAGTGCCAGGCAGATATCTCAGGGTGAAGGTATTAGATGAACAGAAGACAAATGGTCATGTCTACGTGGCACTGTATACCAAACAACAGAAGTTTTTGGCAATTGTCTAACTATAATCCTAGCCAAACCCAAAAGCACAATAGTGAGAGGATATTAGCTGTAGACTATAATTTAATGCAGAAGCTCAGTAATTTTCCAGAAACCTTCCGCAAACCAGAAGTTGGATTAGATAATTGTTACATCATTACAGGAAAGTTTTGTTTATTTCAAGGCTACTTTTTTGGTGTAAGAAGGAATGAACTCTGGACAAAGTTGAAGCCTACCATAGAGAAATCAAGTATTTCCAATGGTAGTCTGAAAATAAAAGTTCTCCATAAATCCAAAATAATGAGGTTATTGTAGTTAGACAGTGAGGAGTATGGAGTAAGGCAACCAGTTTCCTGTGACCCACATGGCTCATTCTACTGCAGGTCTAAAAGATGTAGTGATATCTACGATATTTTAAAAGAAATATAGTGCATTATTCTACCTAAAGGTGTGATTATCTGTAAATTCTCCTCTTTGTAGCTATTTGTCCACATGAAGAGGGATTGTCAAATGGAATTTGTGATGACAGAGGACAGCAGATATTAATAACATTTTCTATTTACTGTGCATAGGAAACAGTTACTGGCAATTCAGTGCATTTGTTCTTAAGATTTCTGTCAAAAAATAAAGACCTCACGAAGGCAGTTGTTCTTGGTTTGTTTTTTTTTCCAGATTTTATTTCTGACTTTCCCTAGTGAAGGCTGGGGACCAGGTTTTCATTCTGCTTTATGAAAGGACAAGGAAGTAGGACTCAACTTTTGTCTGCTTTTCTGAGAAGCAGCCAAAATTATGAGACTCTTCTGCACTGCTTGTCATAGTGATTCAATTATCACTTCCTGGGCCATGCTGTGGGCTGAACAATGGAGCTATACAGCTTTGATTTTCAACAGCTCAGCTGGTTCAATGTTTTTGGTGATTTCAGCGCTGTCACAAAGAAGGCCACAAGTAAATTAAGTGTTCTAACTCTCCTAGGAAGGTTCTGAGTAGTGCAAAAGCTTTGTCCGTCCTTATGCCATCTGGGAATTCCCAAACACTGACTAACCTTGCAGCTGCCCACATACAGCAGATGTAATATCCTTCTATATCCATGTAGGAGCAAACAGGACTTTAACTGGAAGCAAGAACTTTAGGCCTTTTATTTGTTTGTTCTTGCAGATTTTGACTATATGGTTCAGCTCAGGTTGTGCTTTGGAAAAACAAATTGAACTTCCTGGGTAATATTCAAGCCCCATTTGTACTTCAGAAAATTTGAATTTGTGTTTTTCTGTCCCATGGGCCAGATTATCTGACCACTTTCCAGCAAAACAGCCAATTCTGGCTGGCCCTGTTGATAGGAAAATTAGCTGAGAACAATGGTTTTTTATTCTTTCCTTTGGCTGGGTACAACTGGCTAAACTATATTTATACCTATAAAGATGGGAAACAGAAGAGAGCTCTAGTACACTGAGGGTCTTAAGAAATCATTCTATATTGGAGCAGCTCTAACACTTTTGCTATTAGTTTCTGCACAGTAATCAGCTTCTAAACATCTATAACATTATAACAATCTGCTGAGGAATTGGCATATGGATCAAGTGTTAATGAAGATGAAGAATTAGCAGATGAGGAATCTGGCAGCAACTATGCTGACCTGTCCCTGACCAACTTGCTCCTTTGATCCTTCCCTATCTTTTTATATATATAGTAAACTGACTATGCCATCTTTGCTGTATTTTGACTCTCTCCCCTCCACCCCTAATTTTTTTATTTTATATTTGGAATATCTATTTTCACGTTTCTTGTCTTCTGTGGCTTGAGTGGAAGGGCAAACAGCCTAGTGGCAGGAGGAATACCCCAAGACCTGGAGCTCATACAGCTGTGACAGCATTTAGGAAAGAGTTACTCTGACACTGGTAGTGTCATCAAACTGAAGTTTTATAAATGGTATTTGAACCATTTATAACTGTAGCCTTAAGTTTCCACTTTTAAATATTCCTTGCAATGAAATATTAAATTCTCTGGAGTATCCCATCACGTTTTCAAGCAGTACTTAAATTATACTACTTTGAAATTAATAATACTTTTATTTCTCTGTGGTAACTGTTTCTAGATATTCGATAACCTTAAGAAGAAATGGTTATAAGAAAATTACATAAGCATGTATCCTTGAGAGGTTAAAATTATTGGGATGATTAGAATGGAAAGAAAGGCTGTGTAAGAAACCCAAAAAGAATAGCCAATAGTGATGAGGGTTTTCTACATAAATTGTTTCATTTAATCTTATCCAGAGATTTCATTAACAGTTAACATAATTAAAAGACTAAGCCATTCATTATGAGTTTTGTGTTTGTGTTTATCTGGTGAGAAAAAAAATGCTAATAGGGTAAATAAAAGCAGCCTACTACTGTATTTGTCTTCACAGTTCCCTCTTTGTACCATGACTTTCTGTGCTAGAAAAGCAATCAGCCTCATCTCTCCTGTCACGTGTAGAACTTAGCAGTCATTGGACAACAGCTAAAATTTCTGAAGTAAGAAAATTTGTGCTTTTAAATGTGAATATTCTAAGGACATTAAGAAACCTTCCAACTACATTGTTTACATTTGTCACTCTTTGCAAATGTTCTGATAAGTTAATCTAGTTTCAGAAAAATTTACCAGAACAGTGACTTCTAAGAGAGAATTGCAAAGTATTAAAATAAGGGAATTTTATCCTTCAAAACTGTAAATATTCATGCCTGACTAAGATTAATATACTCTTCCAGGAATGGGGCAGAATCATACCAAGTGAGCTGAATTATCTCAGATTCAACTGTGCTACAGTGAATATTTGTATAATTATACAAAATACTGACTTGGGTCTATTTAAAATATGAAGTGAATAATTTCTAATGCCGTTTGAGGAATTTGTGCAGTATGCATGAGTTTGTCAATTTTATTACTAAGGTTTCCTTCCTGTATATCAGAACTTTCCTTAGGAAAAGTTAGGATAGACCAGGGACCTTGCATTGTTAAGCTAGAATCTGGAATGAGAAATATTTGTTTACTCATTCTCATGAATACATAGTGAATGCTGTTCTAGAATCGTGGAGCAATACAAGCGGGAAGGGAATTCGGGAGATCTCTTGTCCGACCTCCTGCTCAGAGATGGGCCAGCTCAGAGATGGATCATGTTGTTCTAGAGCTTTGTCCACCTTGGTACTGAAACCTTCCAGGAATATAGACAGCACAATCTCTGTTCCACTGATCAACTGTTTCATAATCAATCTTTTTTTCTGTGTGTGTTTTATATCCAGACTCCATAGCTCTCTGAAGTGTCTCATCCTATGCCTATTGCCTCTCAGTCTCCCACTACTCACAGCTGTGAAGAGCCTGATTTTGTCTTCTCAATAACTTCCCCATAGGCCCCATCAGGCTGCTGTGAGGCCCCTTGGAGCCATCTCTCTCCAAGTTGTACAAGGCCAGTTCTGTTAGCATCTTCTCACAGGGCAAAAGCTGCATCCCAGAAGTATCTTGGTCTCATCTGCAAACCTGATGAGCGAGCAGCACTCTGTCACCTACAGGTCACTTCACTTACAAAGGATGTTAAACAGGACTAGTTCCAGTACAGATGGCTGCAATACTTGTCTTGATTGTTACCAGCCTCCAATAGTGCATGGCTCATTAACCACTGCTTTTATTGCCTAGCTGTCTAACCAGTTTTTCACTCATCTGTACTAAAGTATCCCAAGTTGGATGCAAGAATACTGTATCCAAGAGACAATATTCTTCTATTGAGAAACAGTGCCAAAAGCCTTGCTAAAGTTAAGGTAAGAGACATCCACAGCTCTTCTTTCACCCACAGATTCAGTCATATCTACTCAAAGATGTACATTTTGCTGCAGTTCTCTGTCATGCCTTAATAAAGAACAGAGCAGAATCAACCTTATACACTTAAGGTAGAAAGAAATCTGTTGAAGAGTTGCTGTGCATCAGTAATAAATAAAAATGAAGGTTCTTATGTGATGTAAATTGATACATCAGCTGAAGCATGAGTTCAAAATACTTAGCATGTCATTGCTAGCTATAGATACTAATAGGATATTTGCTACATCTTCCTTTCTTCCTCTGTTAGTCTGTTTTAATTAGATGCATACAGGTTTAACATATCTGTACATTTAGTTCTTAAGCTCTTAGTGAATTAGACACTGCATTATGCTAATATCTACTATAACTGAATTGAGATAAATATCACAGTGGTATGATTTCACAGACAATAACAGAGTTATTAACTGTGAATTTGATGCTTGTTTTTCTTTCATTTTATTTTACTATGTTAGATATAAATCCTTGTCAATATTTTTATGTGTGCTACATGTAAAAGACTTACTGTGCACAAACATACTTATGTGCACATACTTAGCAGGAACACCTCTTCAGAGTCAAGCTATATTATAAAACTTCATCTCGAGTTCAGCCTTGTCCTAGATAAAGCTATTACGTATACAAGACTGCACAAAAATTTAAGTGATGTTTTGGGGTTCTGACCTTTGGAGAGACGATTCCAGCAATGCTTTCTGAAGTGTGCTCTGTGGTAGTTCAGGGTTAATGCATTGAAATATCATTTTATTAGACAGCATTTTATTCAGAGACTTGTTCTTCTGTTCAGATTTTTGCATTCATCAGTAAATTATGTTATCAGGAATTCTCCTGCTAGAGACCAAAACCTTCTTTTCTCCCACCCTCTTAAAATAAGAAGCCTTGCATTGTTTAATTTCTTTTCCCCCAAAGTCTAAAATCCTGTGTTTTGTAGCTTTGTTGACAGATTTACTGAGCTTGAGGGAATCCTTGCTAGTCAAAGTGATGCTGTAAGTTTTTCACTTTTAACATTTATTTTGTAGTTTTGGAAAGTATAGCACAGGACATACTGTACAGCCAGTATCCCTCACCTGGTTTGTCTATAGATTCTTTTGTGCTACCAAACAAAATAAAAATGAAGATCATGTTGACTGCTCTAGGCTAAAAAAAAATTATTTTTATTATTATTCATCCTGAAAAGGGGAAATGTCTTGGGTTTTTTTTTGTTTGTGGTATTAGATATACTTCTCCTTCTCTTTGGGAGATTATGCTACTAATAAATATTTTCTCCCCCCTTTTTAAACGTGAGTAGGACAGAGCTATGAGGATGATTAAGGGACTTGAGCACCTCCCCTATGAAGAAAGAGTGAGAGAACTGGGGCTGTTTAGTTTTGAGAGAAGACTGAGGGGTTCTTATGAATGTCTATAAATATCTGAGGGGTCAGTGTCAATTAGAAGGAGTCAATCCCTTTTCTGTAGTGCCCCGTAACAGGACAAAGAATAATGGTATAAACTTGAGCATAGAAGGTTCCACCTCAACATGAGAAACTTCTTTACTGTGAGGGTGACAGAGCACTGGAACAGGCTGCCCAGAGAGGTTGTTGAGTCTCTGGAAACTTTCAAAACCTGTCTGGATGTGTTCCTGTGTGGCATGCCCTGGGTGATCCTGCTTTGGCAGGGGGGTTGGACACGATCTCTGGAGGTCCCTTCTAACACCTAACATTCTGTGATTCTATGACTTCTCAAGACAAAGACTTTGAAAACAGGCTCATGTCTTGAATAATATGATGAGGATGGCCTTGCTCATACCATGTACAGAATCTTCCTAGTTAAGATGTGTTTGAGAGAGAGGAGCTGAGGAAAGTCTCATCAGTCAGCATTTTATTATCTTTTCATCCGTGACAAAATGTGTTGACTTTAAAAGATATTTCAAAATCCATCCTTTTGAAAGTCTGTTGTGGTGGGTGTAATAGGCCAGCTGGATTGATGTGGCAGTTTATTAAGAGTTCAATATTTTCTTAAGGACTGGATTTTAGTAAGAATCTGATATTATTTTTTAGGAGCTGAGGTGACTATTAGAGTTATAGACAGTGATTAATTTGCAGTGCTTCTTGGGCTCATAATAGATGACCATTATTCTGATGATAATTTACTATGACCTCACTAAGGATTTGTGTCAGGCCTCACAGTAGATTCTCATTGTGTTTTGCTGAAGCCACACCTCTGCTTTCCATAGTCTCTCTCAGGATAATGATGAATACTCTGATGATCCACAAAGGAAGAAAGACCTAGTAGTAAAGTTCCAACGAAATAATTTTTTTTCCTCAGCATTTGAGAGAGCTTTCTGCTTCATAAACAACAAAGGTTTACAGAATACATTTTGTTAGCTTGCTGTGAGCCATCACAGAGAACTGATTGTTTCTCAGGCCAGCTTACAATAACCAATCCCTCTGGCTTGTCTCCAATACTATCTATAAAGATTTCTTCCTCAGGCAAGAAGACTTCCCAATGTGATTTACAGACCAATCTGGCTATCCAGACAGATATTTGGTCTCCTGAGTAATACAGAAGAAACCCTGTTTCCTTTATTCAACCTAGCCTCTTTTTTTGCAGAGGGAACTTTTGTTAAGAGTACTGTTAGACTGTCTAAAAATTTTAATGGTTTCCTCAGCTGCGGATGCCAAAATGCTCAGGATTGATCAAACAGTCCTCCCACCAAGGCCAACAGTGAGCATCTGAAAGAAGAGCTCCTGAAAAATCACATATCTGGTTAACAACCTGAGAGCTCTGGGCCATAACAGCAGGTAATGTACACAGCTAGCAATGTTTATTATTTGCATTCTGATAGCATCCAAAACATGTCCTGCTGTGTCCACACCCCCATAAAGTCAGGGTTGAATTTCACACGGAGTCCTTGACTTGTAGCATTTACTTATGCTACAACAGTAGATTTGTCTGTGCTCAATATGTATAAATAGACTAACTTGGGTTGGTATTTTGTGTTATGAATTTCACATGTCTAATTATTTTTTAATAATTATTTTATACTCTGACAACATTGTTAAAGCTCTATTGTTTGTGAATGGTAAGGAATGAAGAACTGGAAATCTGGAAATAAACTTCCATCATTATCAAGAGGTAGAGAAGCCATCTATCTCCAAAATCACGTAGGACTAATATTGTGAATGTTGTTGTTCTTGCATTAAACAGAAGAAAGATCTACAAAATTATGTGGCCAGACAAACAAAGAAATTATTTACTGTGGGGCTTTATGCTGATTTAATTATTTTTAATGTGTATTTTGTAGAAGATATTCTATGAACAATTCCAAACTAGAAATCTACTGTAAGAGAAGGATGGTAATAAATGTGATTAGTTAAGCAGGGCTTCTATTTAAATTAAAAATTAACCATGACAAAATACAGTTTACTTCTTGTTCTGTCACTTGGCAGAAAAATGATTTGCACTATTGTTATGGTTTGCACTATTGTTATGGTTCACTAGTCTAGAAAAATAAGTGGGTACAGGGAGGTTCGTGTTTAGCAATTTCACCAAAATAATCAGTGAGAAGATAGTAAAGGTGATTTTCAAGGCCAAGCAAATATCCAGAGAAAAGCAGAGAATGAACTTTACTAAAGAGAAGAGCATGGACGTGCTCATACCTCAGCACGGCACCAAGCAATCACTCCGTTATTTGACCAGATTAAAACTGAACATGTTGTACCCTATCTGAATCAGCACCAAACATACTACCTTCTTTCTCTTCCTGTGCACACTTTAGATGATTTGAGCTGATCCACCCTGCCTGGAGACAATGAGAAGAAAATAATTACTGAAGTACTCATTCTTGGTGTGCTTAAAACTGTTTTTAACATTATTAATTATATATATATATAATTTACTTGGAATTTATTTAAGGTTTTGAAAAAATATCATAAAAATACCAGTGGAGATTGTGTCATTATACCTATAGCAAACCCACTTTATAATCCTTTATATCCTCATGTTTTTTATTATTCTCATGGTTTTCCGTCCCCTGAGCTGGAAGATAGGGATGGACATCAGAATAATCCCCTCACAGTCCAGGAAATAGTAGTGAAAGACCTGCTAAGCCAACTGGACACCCATAAGTCTAAGGGACTGGATGGGATTCATCTGAGGGTGCTGAGGGAGCTGGTGGAGGAATTGCCAAGCCTCTCTCCATTATTTATCAGCAATCCTGGTCAAGTGGGGAAGTCCCAGATGACTGGAGACTTGCCAACATGACACCCATCTACAAGAAGGGTAGGAAGTAGGGTCCGGGAAACTACAGGCTTGTCAGTGTGACCTCAGTTCTGGGTAAGATTATGGAATAGTTCATCTTGGGGGTGTTCACTCAGCAAGTACAGGACAACAGGGGCTCAAGCCCAGCCAACATGGGTTCATGAAGGGCAAGTCCTGTTTAATCAACCCAATCTCCTTCTATGATCAGGTGACCTGCCTAGTGGATGAGGGAAGAGCAGTGTATGTTGTCTACCTGGACTTCAGTAAGGCACTTGACACCATTTCCCACAGCATTCTGCTAGAGAAGCTGGCGGCTCATGGCTTGGACAGGAGGACTCTTCACTGGGTTAGAAACTGGCTGGATGACCAGGCTCAGAGAGTGGTGGTAAATGGACTTAAGTCCAGCTGGCGACCACTCACAAGCAGTGTCCCTCAGGGTTCAGTTTTGGGACTAGTCTTGTTTAATATCTTTAACGATGACCGGGATGAGGGAATAAAATGTGCCCTCAGTAAATTTGCAGATGACACAAAATTAAGTGGGAGCGTCGATCTGCTTGAGGGGAGGAAGGCTCTGCAGAGGGATTTGGACGGGCTGGAGCAATGGGCTGAGCTTTAACAAGGCCAAATGCCGGGTCACACACTTCGGTCAGAACAACCCCAGGCAACGCTACAGGCTCAGGGAGGAGTGGCTGGAGAGATGCCTGGCGGAAAGGGACCTGGGGATGCTGGTGGACAGCCAGCTGAACATGAGCCAGCAGTGTGCCCAGGTGGCCAA
>JANHFX010000537.1:27458-39266 GCA_027560015.1 Chloroceryle amazona | reverse complement strand
TGCTGGGAGTGAGGGGCCCAACCCTGACCCCAGGATTCCAGGGGCAGCCTCCCCAGTGCCCAGTGCAAGGGGCATGATCCCTGCACTAGTCCTGCTGGCCACCCCAGTGCTGACACAGCCAAGATACTGGTGGCCTTTTTGGCCACCTGGGCACATGCTGGCTCATCTCCAGCCAGCTGTTGACCAACCCCCACTCCTGCCCCAAGTCCTTTTCTGCCAGGCAGGTTCCAGCCACTCATCCCCAAGCCATCCCAACTGCACCTCTGGGACAAAAGAGCTGGATGGGAAACCTGCCCCCGGCCCTGTGCCAGGGCAGCCCACGGGCAGTGAGACCTTAGGGAGGCAGCATCCCCCAGCAAGCTCATCCCCAGCAGGACAGGGAGGAGAGAGTTACGGCTTGGTTGGGGTGGTGTTTTTATCATCTCTGGACGCTGGGTTGTGCTCCTACGCTTTAGATGTCCTGGAGTTTATCAGTCCCTGCCTCTGCAGCACTTTCTGCACAGCAGAGGCATAAAAAGCCTCTCTGCTGCCTCCCTCCATCCTCCTGCCCCATGTTTTGTTGCAGCGCTGCCTTCCCCAGCCCTTAACAACCCCCTTCTCCTACCACCTCATGGAGAGGGAGGGGTGGCAAAAAGACCTTTAAAATATTGTTTTGAGGGGTTTTTTTCGGCGAGAAGGGAAATCACATGCGAGGCCAAAACCCAGTTGAGCACTGAACCACTTTGCTGCCGGAGGGTAAGCAGAGCTTAAGCCCCATTTTTGAGGCTGAACTCAAAGGTTTTACCCCTTCCAGGGTTGGAGCAGGGCACTTAAAGGCCATTGCAGCCATCAAGGGTTGCCCAGCAGCAGTGCCATGGCCCTGCAGCTCTCCCCTTCCCCTCCTGCTGCTGAAGCCGCTCGCATTCCTTGGCTGGAGTTGACAGGCGCTGCCGAGCAGCTCGAATCCGGTTCCCACACTGGCCAGGACCTAAAACTAACATCCCCGAATGAGGTAACAGCACTTGAGTCAACAAACCACCCCCGCCAGCTGGACTGGGTGAGGGGGTCCCTCTGCCTGCTCTAGGGACTGTCCTGCTGTCCCCAGACTGGTGAGTGTCACCCAGCAAATTCCCACGGGCACCTGAGTGGGGGTTTGGGTGGTCCCACTGTTGCTTATGCATCCCCTGGATGGAGCAGGCACTGGTGCTCCCCGTCATCCTCTGACTCGGCTCACTGGGCTCATCCCCATCGTGGCTGGGGACACAATGGAGGGGGAATGCTGAAGTGCTGGGCCCCTCAGAGGTGGTCACAGGGTTGTGTGGCTCAGCTGTAGCTCAGGGGACACCACCTGCCTCTGACATGGCCATCTCCTGCTTCAGCTAATGCATTTTGAGGTTGGCATAAGGAACATCTATCATCTATCTATCTATCAATCAATCAATCATCTATCTATCCATCAATCCACCCACCCCACTGCTGGAGCACCCCAAGCAGGCAACAAAAACCCAACTGTGAGCTCTACCTTGGGAAAGCCATCCCATGGAATGCAAGGTAAGCTAATAAGCCTCATTAAAAAACTCATTAAGATCCTGCTGTAATCAAAGGAAGGAGAAGGGGCAAAAGGAGGCTGGTGGAACATGGATCAAACTGTTCCTTGCTGGTTAAAAGCATCACCTGAAAAGGAAGGATGCTGGGAATTAATCTGCCCATAACATGCCTTTGGTCCACAAAGTGATACCAACCATATATTTGGCTTTTTTTTCTTTTCAGGATTTACAGTTTAAGGGTTTTTTTATAATCTAATTTTTAAATTTATTGCATCTGGAGAAACTGAGGTGCAGTGGGGTGAAATGCCTGCAGTCCCTGCGTTCAGTCCCAATGTGTTTGCTGGGCTCCCTGCATGTCCAGTGCTGCCCCACAAGCCCAGCTGTGCCCGGGGT
Source organism: Chloroceryle amazona (assembly GCA_027560015.1). NCBI lineage: Eukaryota > Metazoa > Chordata > Aves > Coraciiformes > Cerylidae > Chloroceryle > Chloroceryle amazona. The sequence goes on along the minus strand of JANHFX010000537.1, from coordinate 37,347 downwards.
GGCCCGGTCCACACTGACCTCTCTCCTGCTGTGTGTGATCTTGACATGTCCACCACTACTGAGCCCCCGTGTTGCCCTCGATGCTTCAGCAGCTCTTCCTCTCTGGAGTTGAGCTATTAGCACAACGCTGCCGTGACTGGGGCTCGTTCTTGCGGACCAGGACTGGAGCTGTTTCTGGAACACTTCTCCTTACAGCGCACACTTTCCTGTTTTCCCACGGGTTGCAAAACGCAAAGGATTTTTTCACTTTGCTGTCAAGATTTGGCTAGGGACTTGTTTACCAGTCCTACAAAGCAGGGAAACCAGATAGTGCCATTTCTCTGTTATCTGCTCGGCTTGGGAGGCATAAAATTTGTTGCAATTCTCAGGATTACGGCCGAGTGGAAAGTTAACGGCGGGCGGGCGGGCGAGCGGGAGGTGCTCTGGCAGCCGAGCAGAGCGATGCCCTGGGAGGATGCACCCTCGCAGTCTCTCTGCAGCTGGTTCCAGGCGTAGATGGCACTTTGTACTAACAATGCTTCGTCTCGTTATTATGCCCAGGGGAGTGGAAGGGAAACAGGGCGGCAGACTCGCTGGCTCGCCATCGCCCAGCGGAGCGGGCAGAGAGGAGCGCTGGACGATGCCAAGCCCCGATGGCTGCCCACCCCTAGGCACGCTGGTGCATCGCTGTGCACCGGCACGTCACAGATTTACCAGCCTCTCTTTCCAAAAAGCTTCCCAGCACAGCTCTGGTGAAGCCACGGGAAGGACAGTCACACTTTGCCCAGAAATAGGAGGTGGGGTTGTTTAGCCTGGAGAGAAGGAGGCTCAGGGGAGAACTTCTTGCTCTTGACAGCTCCTGACAGGAGGTCAGAGCCAGGTGGGGTTGGGCTCTGCTCCCAAGGAACACGCATCAGGACAAGAGGAACCAGCTTCAAGTTGCCCCAGGGGAGAGTTAGGTTGGACCTGAGGAACAATTTCTTTCCCTCCAGGGTTGTCCAGGGCTGTCCTTCTTCTGAGACCCAGGCAGGCTCAGCTGTTCCTTCTACTTAAAGACCAGTGGGCCCTCTTCTCCTCCTGACATACCCCCCGCTGGGTGATACTGCTGAGTGTGGCTTTGCATTTACCATCTTACACACGGAAAGGGGTTGCATCTTATTTTGATGACGTTACTCTCACCTCTGCAGGCTCCTGTGCTCAGAGCACCACAGGTTAAAAGGTGGTCTCCAAGAGCAACATGGCTGCTAATGCTACACAGAACTCCAAAAGGGTTGTACTTACACAAGTTTTAGCTTCTTTCAGATACATGGTGGGCCTGTTATTTTGCACCTGGTCTTTACAGATGACCTGGAAAAGACAGAAGCAAAGCAACTCTCAAATCATTGCTATAGGTAGGAAGGACAGTTCATCACCAATGTAACAAGTTGACCCAAGCCAGAAGACATCCCAACCAAAGCTCTGATCTGTTTTATGAGACAGGCCCAGGATCCCCTCACCCAACCTTTTATGTGTGGGAAGGGTTTCCACGGACAACTGACATGGTTGCTAATGCACTTCCCAAAGCAGGCTTAGGATTTGCAGTACGAGGTGAAGCAGGAATTGGCTCGGGCAGTGGGAAGATCCATGCCAGTGGGCCATGGTGCAGTCCTGCCCTACAGAAGATGAGCATCGAGAACCAGAATCCCTTTCTCTCCTTCCTAGCACTGGGATCTTTAGCTATCCTGGCTTGCATGTGGAGACCCCCTCTGCTCCCAAGCCTTTTTCTGCTAATATCATCAGGCATGGTCTATGCTGAATTGTGGTCTTTGCCCTCTCATCAAGTCCAAGTCCACCCCAAGGCAGCATCTGCTCTCCATAATGCTTCCCTCCCTCTTCCCAAATTTCACTTCTTCCTTTTCCAGCCCCCAGACCATAACCCCCCTCACCTCCATCCTCTCTGTCTCTTCACTGGAAAGCTGCAGGAGAAAGGGGTTGGAACTAGCTGACTTTTAAAGATCCCTTCCAACCCAAACCAGTTTATGATTCCATGACCCAGAATTATTTTGCTGCCTCACGTTTTCCCAAGGCAGATCCCTCTGACACAGACAGGCGCCGCAAGAAGGGCTGCAGACTTTCACATCTCCATGAGATGCCATCACTATGAAGCATCCACCTTCCCGTAGGCACCATTACCTCATTCTGGAAAGATGTGTTAGGGTGCTGGTGGTCAGGACGGCTGCTGACCGTGTGGTCCCTTGGGGTCGGGGCCGATGGCCGTGCACTGGCAGGGCTCCAGGCAGTGCTCGCAGGTTTGGTCGGTGCAGATCTGGCATCTGTGCTTCTGTGGTCTGGGTCCCCAGCAGACACCAAAAAACAAGCAGACAGGCACTGATACAGTACAGAGGATACAGCTGACACGGCTCCATTAGTGCGCGACTGAAATCCGCTCTTAAATCTAAGGGCTAAAGCCTTGCAGCTCATTGTGTCACAGCCTGGAGAGGCTTTGGGTCACTTCTTTCTTTTTATGTTTTTTTTTTCAAGTTAACTTTGATATGGAAAAAAATATTCTTGCTGATTTTACTTTCTGCTGCTGAAACCCACCAGACTGTTCCAGAGAGGTGAAACCCAAGGCTACGATGGCTGCGTGTTGGTAGCTGGGTGATCACTTGAAAAAGGGGTTTTGTTGGGTAGCTGGGGTGGTTCTTTCACTTTATCTGGGGTGTCTTCCGTTGGGGTTTCTACAACAGAGGTAGACTATCTGTCTGGTGGTGTTTCAGCACTTAAAAGGGCCTGTCAGAAAGATAGGGACAGACTTTTGATCAGGGCCTGTTGTGATAGGATAAGGGGTGATTGTTTTAAACTAAAAGAGAGGAGATTTAATCTGGAGAGAAGGAAGAAATTCCTATGATGAGGGTGATGAACCACTGACCCAGGTTTCCCTGAGAGGTGGTTGATGGCCCAGCCATGGAAACATTCCAGGGGAGGTTGGCTGGGGCTCTGAGCACCCTGCTCTGGTTGCAGATGGCCCTGCTCAGTGCAGGGGGGTTGGAACAGATGACCTGAAAAGTCCCTTCCCACACAAACAATTCTGTGATTCCATGATTTTTATGATTCTATCTGAGCTGGCTACCCAGGATCTCCCAGTGAGTGGAGTTCGTGTGCAATATCACTGACAACTGCAGCCACCTCGGCTGGGAAGGGATGAAATGCCACAACCTCTGTTGACTACATCTCCATCAGCTATGGAGGAAGTCCAGGATGACTCAGAAGTGCTACTACAAATACTACTACTTAGTGCCTGGTACTATGGGAGGCTACTTAGTGCCTGGTACTGTAGGCTCTCTCCACGGGAGAGCCTGAGGTGTCCTGCCTGCATGCTACTCCAGGTGAACACATGCCCCATGCCTACCAGCCCCATGCTGGTGTCTCAGATACCTGAGATCATCTCAGGTGCCTTTGTTCATGTCTGTAACACCTTACAGTTTCTTGTGCAATGGGAGCAGGGCAAGGAGCCCAGCAGCCTCTCCAAATCCCTTTGAAGAAATGCATCTCCATCCCTGGGTTCCTAATTGATCCTTAAATGGTGACAAAGAGAATTAAAATGTCACATCCTGTTCACAGCCTGTTTGCTTTTGGGACTCCTGCCTCTTCCACAGAAAAGACAAGGGATATTTCTCTCCCAGACACATTCTGAAGGCTCCAGCAGAGACCTCATTTCAAAGCCATCTGTTTCGCTGGCATTCTCTCACCTATTATTAAATGTAAAGGTTATTTAGACCTCTTCATACTCAAGGCTTGAATGCTCAAATCTGAATTAACATAATTTCACATATCATCCTTTAATGGAGAACAGTCCTGTGAAGCAGGAGGGGAGAGAAACATCCTTCATGACGATACCCATTTCACGTCCTCATGCCTGCTACCATGCTCAAACCATGACCTGGGTGAAGCCAGTGAAGATGTTCTTGCATCAAGGCCTTGGCGTGTTTAGTGATGCTGGCAGCCAGAGATGGTTTTGTGAGTGGCTTTGCTATTGCAGGTAACTGGAAATTGGGTCAAGAACAATTTTGCAGAGGAAGATAATGAAGGGATTCAGCATCATCACAGCTTTTATTCAGAGACAGACGTGAGCTGAACCCACAATCCCACCCTAGTCTGGAAGGCACCGTGGATTCCTGAGTCTCACAGACATGAGATGCTACCAGACAAAATGCCAGTGGGGACCCAAAACTGTGCCTCATCAGGACACTTATGACCTAGTGTGAATCTGTCAAGCTCCTGAGGTCTTGAGAAAACATATTAACAGTGTTCAGCAAGATCCTAAACACTGTGTGGACACTCATAAGGCTGCTTAGACAGAAGTCAGCAGCCAAACTGCACACCCCCCCCTACCCCCCCGCAGCAATGACCAATATCCATCCTAACTGCTTAGGCTCTTTAGAGGTTGTAGACTCAGAGTTTAGCCGCAAAATCTCCTTAGTCATCTAAAGCTTATTTTCTGTGCATGCCCAGACAGCCTTCACTAAGCTGTCAGCCACACTAGGGATCTTCTAAAGTCAGCTTTCAGGGTGCTGTCAATCTGTTCCACCAGCCCTACAATGTCAATCTCCACCTCTGAACTCATCGCAGCTGGCTTCCTTTTGCAGTTGATGGTGCTTTAGGTACAGTTTGGTCAATCTGAAAGCCAATATCTAGACTTTGCCAGTTGACTCATGCCTTGAACTTCACTAACTGCATTATCTCGATCTCCACCTCCACATCTCCCTCCCACCACAGGTACCTAAACAACCAGCTGTCATGGAGACAACTATGCTGGAAAGTCCTAAAATGAGACAAGGTGACGACACCCCATAATGACAGATGTTTAGGGTAGCCAAAGGAAACGACCAGAAAAGGGCCTCCCAGCAAAAGAAATCAAGGCTTGCATCTTATGGTACCTGCTCCAGGACTCAGTGTGGTGGCTGCCTCTGAAACCTTGTCGATGCTGCCAGGTGGTAAAGACAGAGATGCTTTACCAGTGGTGTGGGACACAGATGCACCAAAAGGGGTAACAGAAGTGCTGATGCTTCCACGTCTGGTGGAAGATTCCGGTCCCTGGGCTGGAGAACTAGAAGAAGAATGAGTCTGCTTGGCAACAGATGTGGGAGAAGAGACACCATAGTCCTTGAGCTCAGGGGGAAAGTTGCTCCTTGGCACTCCGCTGCTCACAGTGGTGCTGGTTAGCTGGTCCAAAGGCTGGTTTCTGTGAGCTTCCACGCTGGAAGGGGATGTGACAGCAATGCTCAAACCTGCTGTGATGGTTGGAGGGTTGCTCACATGAGCGAGGACAGGATTTTCAGTAGTGATGGCTGGTGAGCTTCCCAAGCTGGCTGAATGGCTAGTCTTCTGCTGGGTAACACTGGAGGTTGCAGCAGGAGTGGCTGCTGAGGCTCCAGAGCTGGTTGAAGAGATGACCTTCTGGTCATCTGGGAGGGGCAATGTCATGGGGTTGGGTGGTGAGTTTCTCAGGTTGTTGGGCGAAGTGGTCACCTGAACTATGGCAGATGACACCACAAGGGTGGATGCTGAGTTTCTCGAGCTACTTGTGGGCACGGTCTTTTGATCAGTGGTGGGTGGTATCACAGTGGTGGGTGACGGGTTTCCCAGCTTGCTTGTAGAAAAGGCCCCTGGAACTGTGGGATGTGACACTGTAGAGGTGGAAGGTGAGTCCCCTGGGGAGGGATCTGTCACCTTGCTGGTAGTCGTGGCCTGCCCTAGGCTTGCAGATGCAATATCCTGAGAGTTGACACCTAGGGAAAAGTAAAAATGACAAGAAAAACTTTGAACTAAGGAAAATACCCTTGGTTTCCACACAGAACAGGTAATTGTAGAAATAAATGCTGACCAGAAACCATGAGTCATCCACTTAGGGCTTGTTTCGTGCTCTCTAAACTCATAGCAAATGCCAGAAATCAAACTCACTAAGGGGTTGGAGGGTGAGCAGGAAGGCAAGACCTGTGGGTTCCCAGAAGGCAGGTCTCCCTCAGATAGGAGGTGCAGCAGCTCACGTGCAAAGCACTGCAAGTCATTCCTGAAATAAAGTGTGTCCAGCCCTGGGTGCAGCCAAGGGATGCACCAAGTGCTGTTTGCCCAGCCCTGTTACAAGGGTCTCTCACATCCCTGAAGCAGTGAGGAGCTTCAGATAAATAAGGTGACACTTCTGACCATCCTGACAGTTAAATTCCTTTTGCAAGCTCAAGCTTTTCTTTAATTGCTCACCTTTCATTATTTTTCCCTCCTAAATGCAGATAATTACTATAACTCACTCTCATCTGAATCCACAGAGCCAAAGCATTGAGGGTGGTGAGACACTAGAGCAGGTTGCTCAGAAACATTGTGAGTGCCCCATGCCTGGCAGTGTTCAAGGCCAGGCTGGACAAGGCTCTGAGCACCCTGCTCTAGTGGGAGGTGTCCCTGCCCACGGCAGGGGGGTTGGAACCAGATGATCTCTAAGGTCCTGTCCAACCCAAACCATTCTGTGATTCTGTGAAAATTTGTACATACGGTGTGTGCAAACTGTGGAAACTGTTTATTCCCACTTTGAAAGAAAGAATGGGTCAACACTGGACAGAGTTTGTCAGTAAATACAAAAAAAACCCATTTACTTGGAGCTGCATTACTTGAATTTTAAGGATGTTGTGTTCAGCTGCCTATTGCCAATATTATGACCAACCTACAGTCAAATACTTTTTCAGCTGATTATTTTGTTATTCTGAAAAGCCTGAGAAAGACACACAAAACTGTTTAAAGCCAGTATTCGCTTTCAAAGGAAAAACTTAAAAAAATCATAAATCAAAGGATGCATTTAAGAAAAGAAGTAAGCCAGGAAAACAAAGGGCTCCATCTACACCTACCTTGCAAATCCCTAATGCCACCACCTGCACCGTGAAATTCCTATGTATTTTGGCATGGTGGAGGTATGTTTGAGATAGGACCTGGGGAATGGGAATTGGGATAGGGAGGCTGCAACAGTTTTGGGCTGCCTGGGGACAGGGTGGGTTTGGAATCAGAGAATCACAGAACTATGGAATGAGAGGGGCTGGAGGGGACCTCTGGAGATCACCTGGTCTGACCCCCCTGCTCCATCCAGAAGGGTCACCCAGAATAGAATAGAATAGAATAGAATAGAATAGAATAGAATAGAATAGAATATTTTCAGTTGGAAGGGATCTATCGTGGTCATCTAGTGCAACTGCCTGACCATTTCAGGGAAAAATGCAGAGCCAGGAGAAAAGATGTGCAGACCCCCTCCTGAAACATGGTCCCTGTTTCTGTTTCCCCACCAGCTGCCAGGAGAAGCTGTTTCTGAAAACACCAGTAAGATGTGAGTTTAACTGAAACTGGCAGCATGAATTATTTTAGGAAATCCTGGGCTTGTGAGAAAACACCTTCACTCTCTGCAGGAAAAAAGCTTTTGTGGTGACAAATCACATTTCCTATAGACTGACCAGTCTGCAGGAGAAGAGGATATAAGGAAGCAAAAAAAACCACAGGCATGGGGACCTAGCAGATGAAACCCAGGTACAAAGGCCATGTCCTTTGCTGTGTTATCAAGGTCTGGCTTGGATCCTCGGTGATGGTTGCATCAAGCTAGAGACCATGCATCCAGACAGCCATAAAATTGGTCTATCCCAAAAATAGGTCTGTAGAAGTTTGACAGGGATTTTGACATCAAGGGAGGTAAAAAAACATAAAAATAAATCTTCTAAAGGTAGAAACAATACAAAAAAAGACGTAAATAAAGAGAGGGTCGGAAGGAAGGTGAAGGAAATCCCCCACTGCTCTCGCTTCCTTTTCATGCACCGGCTCCATCCCAGAGAGTCAGGAAGCAAATAAGAACCAAAGGAGAGGTAGAAAAGACAATTCAATTCAACTCGGTCCAAAAGAGAAAGGGGCAGGTCCATGCTTCGGCTCTGGGCCAGCCTCAGTGGTCAGCTAGGATCCTACAAGACAAGCAACTGGTATCCCAGCCCCAGCACTTCCCCTTCCCAGTCTGTGGAGCTGCAGATTTACAGTGAGTTAAGTGGGCTCAAACCGATCTGAGGAACCAGAACACTCCTGCTGGGACTTGGCAAGCCACCACGCAAGGGGAGGGAGGAAGGGATGGATGGATGAGTGGAAGGATGGATGCATTCAGTGCATGCTGTCTGCATGGGCTTGGCTGAGTTTAGGTGATGCTAAGTGCCACAGAGGAACACTCTCCTTTGGTGGGCAGTGACCTGCATTCCTTTGGCAAGTGGCAACACAAATGATCTATGAGGCAGAAAACACTTCACCACAAAATTCCCTTCTTGCAAACCTGCTCCAGCTGGTTTGGGCTGGATGGGACCACTGGGCAGCCTTTTGCAAATGATCTCCCACCCTAAACTTGATCTAAAGGTGATGTTTCTTTACTAACCTTCACCCCATCTGGGCTGCTACAAAATTTTCTTTTTCCCCCTTTCTTTTTCCACAGACAGCTTGTCTCAAACCAGAAGAAGTTTTGAAGAACTATTGCTGTTGGCCAAAATGATGTCTGTGGTGAACAGCAGCCGTGGAGACGGCCACAGAAGAGGAAAACCAGGCAGGCTGCAATACTGACACTCTTCAATCAACGTGCACTACCATGAGCTGGATCCACAACACATCAAAGGAGAACAGCTGTGGCTATGGCTGGGTGAGATCACCCTTCCACAGAGCATCCGTACTCTTTTCCATGGCCACAAACGTCCCATAGACTTTTGAGCATTCACCTGCCAGCAAAATTTACCTTCTATCTCCAGCTGCATTAAATTGTCATTAAACAGAGGGTCACAGCAATATTGGGAGGGTTGGAACCCCTCTGCTGGGAGGCCAGGCTGGGAGAGTTTGGGTTGTTCGGCTTGGAGAAGAGAAGGCTCTGGGGAGACCTTGTGGTGGCCTTTAAGGACTTCAAGGGGATTGTCAGAAAGATGGAGAAAGACTTTTCAGAAGGGCTCGTTGGGACAGGACAAGGGGTGATGGTTTTAAACTAAAAAAAGGGACATTTAGGTTGGAGAGAAGGAAAAAAATTTGACACTGAAGGTGGTGAGACCTTTCAGTCTAGGTGAGGTCTAGGTTTCCCAGAGAGGTGGTTGATGCCCCATCACTGCAAACATTACAGGAAAGGTTGGCTAGGGCTCTGAGCAGCCTGCTCTGGTTGCAGATGGCCCTGCTCCCTGCATGGGGGTTGGACCAGATGACTTTGAAAGGTCCCTTCCCACCCAAACCAGTCTGTGATTCTAAATTAAACTGCCTTTTTCACCACTGTTGCACAAGGAGCCAGATGCTGCTGCAGTCATGGGGCTGCACAACTTTCTGCAGTTTTATTGCTCTGGGCTTAATATTAGTTGTTTCTTCAGGGACTGTCTCACAGCAGCATTGGGAGAAGATTTATTTTATACTGGGGAAAAACAAATAGCATTTTTAATGTCTTGCAGATTCTCCACATGCAGAAGTCCTGTCTTATGCAAACTCATTGCTCTCATTTTCAGAAGCCTAGAAAATAGTTCATTACAAAGCAGAAACAAATACAGCACAAGCAGCAAAAATCATAGAATTGTTTAGGTTGGAAAAGACCTGTAAGATCAAGTCCAACCATTCCCCCAGCACTGCCAAGTCCACCACTAACCCCTGTCCCTCAGCACCACAGCTCCATGGCTTTGAAACCCCTCCAGGGATCACAGGGACTCCGCCACTGCCCTGGGCAGCCTGGGAAAGCCCTGGACAGCCCTGGAGGGGAAGAAATTGTTCCTCAGGTCCAACCTAAACCTACCCTGGAGGAACTTGAGGCTGGTTCCTCTTGTGCTGTCCCTTTGCCTTGGGAGCAGAGCCCGACCCCCCTGGCTTCAGCCTCCTGTCAGGAGCTGTCAGAGCCAGAAGGGCTCCCCTGAGC
>JANHFX010000537.1:11853-23879 GCA_027560015.1 Chloroceryle amazona | reverse complement strand
TGGTGAGACCCTGGCCCAGGCTGCCCAGAGAGGTGGTTGATGCCCCATCCCTGGAACCATTCCAGGTGAGGTTGGCTGGGGCTCTGATTGCAGATGCTCTGGTTGCAGATGGCCCTGCTCAGTGCAGGGGGGTTGGACCAGATGCCCTTTAAAGGCCCCTTGCAAACCAAAAGATTCTATGATTCTATGGTTCTGTGATACACTTCCAAACTGGCATCACACAGCCAGTTTGCTGCCAGTCTCACCATCAACATTATGAAATGATTTCACCCAGGCCAAAGACCAATCTGGTTTCCTGGGTGAGAAGATGGGGAAAGGTCCAACGGCTGCTGCCAGAGCATTTTCAGACTCTAATCCATCAGTCCAATTATCCAGTGCAGGAATGACAATCCTCTACACAACCCTGCCAGCATAAAAACTGCTGCAGAACAGTCTCGGTAGAATTGCACTGCAAAATATTGAAGATGAGACCTAATGGCTGGATCTAATTAGTGCTACAGTATCACTCAGGAAGGAAATGAGCATGTCTGGACTCTGATTTAAAGCCACTGGACAGTTCTCTAGCAGGGAATCTCCTTTAGCCAGCTGTGAAAAGGCTCTATTGAAAAGACCTTCCAGATCGGTGCTGTTTAGATCTTGCATGCAAGTGACAGCAAAATCAAGGCAACAATACTGACAAGTGTCCTCTTCTCTGCTGTCAGAAGAAATGAACCTGCAGCCACAGCCTCTGTCCTGGTGAACTATTACCCAATAAGCCCATACTGGCTGAACATGGGGAAGAAAAATGGATGTGCTTCTAGCCCTGAGAGGTTTTGCTCCACTTCCAGCTGGAGAAGAGCATCCAGGGCTTCCTCTTTCATGGCTGAACCGCCAGCCTGGAGACACCCCTCAACTGGAGATCTGGGGCATGTCCTTATATCACCTTAGCACCATACCGAGGACTCTTAGAAGGCTGCAGGACTTTGCAGTCATTTACATCCCCACAGTAGCCAGAAGCTGCTCTGCTTTAATTCAGACTCGGGAAAATTTTAAGTTGTGGCCTCCCCACAACATTTTACCCCATGGAAGAAACTCTGAAGCTCAGAAAGCAGGACTTGAATCAAACCTTATGCAAGCTTTGGATGCTCCATCCCTCCCATTCGATCTGCCACTTAGAACCATAGAATCGTTTCAGCTGGAAGAGACCTTTAAGATCAAGTCCAACCTTATTCCTAGCCCTATCAAAACCTCTTTGTTTTATTCACAAAACAACCTTTAAACCTCCTTGGCTTTGACCAAGAAACCCACCCCCAGCCTTAGACACCTTTTCTGCCAGGACAGCAACACACATCCTCAAAATCCAGGTTGTGATGAATTGGCATTTTCTGACAAGAAACCTGCTTCATTAACAAATTCCCCATCAGCTCTTTCTGCAAGTATTTGAGCCAGCTCAGCTTGTCTGTTGTTTCGTTTGGAAGTATGACAAATATTAAAAATAATCATCCCAAGGCACATCTCCCCACCTGGACACGCTCCTCCTCCCCTGCAGTCCTGACCCTTGTTCTCATTGCTCCTTTGGTCCCACTAAACACTACATTTAGGGAGTCAGAAATGGGTTCATTCACTGTACTAATTAATCACTAAACAATGGATTTGAGGCAGCTCAAGTATCTCCGTGCTCCTCACTCCCCTCTTCCCCAAAATATTGTTGTTAAATTGTCTTCCTCACCATGCTTGGTTCTCTCCTGAATTTCTCCTTCAAGAATGGTTATTGCCAGAAAACTGTGATCAGAGACACCTAAATGGACCCAACTGGACAACCCGGGTGTGCCACCTGCATAGCCAGCTCTGGGCAGAGGTCAGGGATGCCAGTGATGGAAGCACCAGTCCAGCCTCTCTTACAGATAAACAAAGGACATCCTATTTGGGACTGTGTCTCCATGTCTCTTCCCATGGAAAGTTTGTAGCTATCTAAGAAGTGAAGGGAAAAAGGCAAAAATAATCAAAAGGAGACAGGAAGACCAATGTGGAAAATGAAGGTTCCAAAGTCCTTCACACGAAGTTGTCAAGGAGGCAAACAAACACAGATACACGTGCACACCTCGATCCACATCACCCCCAGATGTTTTTCAACACAGAGCCTGGAAACATCCTCTTTCCACGCGAGGCTGATGGGATTTCTAAGTGAGCTGGCTCCAGCCCCGCACCTTTCCCAGGCTACAAAATGAACTGGGGACTCTCTGCAGCCCCACCGTGCAGGAAACAGTAGTGGAGCTGCTGGAGAGGAAACAGGGGGAGCACGAGCCAAAAAAGCCACACGTCCCAGCCCGGCCAGAACCTCTGAAGCACAGAGAGCAGCCACTCTCCTTCTGACTCCTTTATGCCATCAGCATGGAGTTATTCTGTGATGACCTTGCTGCTTTGAAGAAAGATTTGTGGCAGTGCAGCCCACTCCATATGAAGCAAGGATCAATCTCCCACCGGCTGAAGGAGACGATGTCTGGTACATTTAGCACTGAGACCCCTCTACTTCTGCAACGGTCACCTGGGGACTTTGGAAGAAACTCAAAGTTTACACTGAGTAATTGGCCAGAAACTTGGCTCTGCAGCGAGGTAAAGCCCAGCTACCTCTAGACCTAAACAGCAGCCATGGATCAAAACGACAATGAAAACTGACAAGAATGCTGTAAAACCACATGACTTTGTTACACATCAACATTTGGGGTTTTTCCTGTATAACTTCCATGTTGTAAGTGTTCAAGATACTCTTCCAGGCTTTTGCTTGCAAACATGAGTGTTAAAAAGCCTGTGGGTTTTGTTTGTTTGTTGTTTTGTTTCGTTTTGTTCACTTGTTTGGATGGTTTTTTAAGCACATAGATTAAAAGCCTACATTTGCCTGAATTTGGAGATGAATTTCAGGAAGGACTGAGAGACCAAGACTACCAGATTGACAATGCCACCTTGAGTCCATGAGACCACCCAGCTTCACCACCTCTCTCCAGCGAGGGCTGAAGCTCACCCCATGAATTATTCCTCAGAGATCCTTATTCCTTCAGTAAGGAGCTCTAAAGCTGGCAGCAACGTGGTGGGAAGGAGAGCTTCAGAGAAGCCAAAGCTAAGAGCTGTTTAGCCAAAGACACCGATTTGTTCTTGAGGGATGAACTGTCACATCACAGCAGTTCCTTCTAGAGACCTGACCTTTCTCTAGCCCGGAGCTGCCACTTGGTACATGGGGATGGCTGGAGAGACAGATTTATTCACCAAGACAGAGCAGAAGTTCCTCCTCGTGCTTTTCACTCCAGAAAGATGAATCATCCCTTCTTGTCTTTTCCTGAAGGACTAATCCAGACTACTTAAGAATGAGTGAGAACATGAGCCCCTGAGAGAGGAATGATTTTTATTCATCCTGATGGCTTGTCTACACAGAGGTACTCAAGAAAATTAATCTAAAATTAAAAGAAAGTATGATTTCAGAGTGGATTAGTCAAAGTGCACACAACCCACCAGGTGGCCACTCTTGTTCAGCTTTAAATCAGCCTTCATTTAATTTAGCCAAAATGAAGTAGGTTAAATCAAATTAAAGTCTCCCTAGCTCTGGAATCTGACAAGGGGGAGCTGATGCAGTTGATTCAGGAGAAATCTTGTGATGGTTCCCACACAATCAAGCCCCCACATGTCTCACTGGGCACTGGAACACTGACCAAACATTGGGTCACCTCCCTCCCCAGCTAAGATTGTCCCTTCTTGATTCCTGGACATGGAAAGTTGTGACCGGTGTCAGATTTAAAATCACATCAGCAGCTTTTGCTATTTACTCAGTCATGGAGAAAGGCAGGACAGTGAGAAGATGGTGGACAGACCACACCACAGGACTGAGGAGTGGGTGAAGTAAGATGCAGCCTCTCTGAGTGGCACGGGGAGACCAAATTTATCTCTTTGCCCTCCTCTGCAGCTGGCTGAGTTCATATTTGGATTCATGCTGAGCAATGCAGGGAAGGAGTTGGCCCTGAGCTACTCATCCTGCCAGCACTGGGGAAGAGCTGTCACAGCTAATGTCACTCACGTTAGGCGCCGTGCACAGGCGATGTGTCTAGACTCCATCCATCAGAGATGAGGGCCCCGAGGGTCTCACAAAGCAACAGATGTACAGATCTCCTGTGGGTAGGGATTTTAGCCCCCAAAAACCCTCACTTTTTGTAAGAATCAAACTAAGTCTTGCAACGGGGAAGGGAAGCAGAGGAAATAAGCCCCTTCTCGGAGCAGGGGCCCTTCCTAAAGTCAACCACAAATCCGAATAGGGACTACTGCCTTCTCTGGGATCTCACAGACCAACAAACCAGACCATTAGCCGCAGGGATCTAATGCCTGAACTTATGCCATCAAAACCAAGGATGTCAACCTCAGCAGGAGGCTGAGACTTGCTGCAGGGCTGTCACAGAGGCAGAAAGCAAGAAGAGAGCCTTCAAACCTAAAGGAATGAGGAGACTTCAGCTGGTCACAAGTAGCTCTGGTACAAGGGGAAAAAAAAATGGAGACGGGTGACTGGAAGGTCAGTTTGTGCTGGCACACAGCACTGCTGTGGCGTTACAAAGTGCTGTCCCCTGCTTCTTGCACCTCCCTTTCCTCCCTGCCTCCCCCGAAGATTTACAGCAGGAATCGCTGCCTTTTGGTCGGGAGGCTGCCAGCCCCGGTGGGGCCATGCTTGGGGCAGGACTCGAGGATGCTTGCCCACCCCAAGGGCAAAAAAGGCCAGCGGAAAAGTGATGGTGAGGAGAAGATAAGACCCAAAGCCTCACCCTCCTTTGTGCGCCCAGTGCCTTTAATGAGTCACTGATCAGCCCAAATTTATGCCCTCTAACTGATTAGTTTTAACCTTTTCGGAGTCATGAGTCATGCTCCTTCCCCCAGCCCATCCACGCATCACCCACAACCAAGGCAGGATGGACCCAAAGACAATGAGCTCAATGTATCTTGAATTTGATGATCCTTATGGGTCCCTTTCAACTATTCTATAATTCTATGACCTTTGGTCCATCGAGACTCAAAGGTGCGGTGATGTGAAGTGGCTAAAGACACAAGTGATGATAATGTTTAGAAGGTTGGACTTGATGATCTTCAAGGTCATTTCCAACCTTAATGATTCTACAATTAGTGATGTAGGAGCCACTTTCAAGAGGCACTGGCGACCTCCTCAAGCACCCCAGCCTCTTTAAGTAAAATTTTGGGTGATTCTTAGTTAAATACCCACTGCTCAGCATCATCTGCTTTGCTGCTGGGAACAGGTTCCTCTGCAGGCACACCTGCAAACCTTCACGGACACAAGAGCTGCCACTGCACGCCCCTCACCCCATGCTTCTGCAGAAGAGTCAAGCTGGATGGCAGGATCCATCCGTTCTCCACGATCAGCCCTCATGACCTTGTCTAGCCGAGGTTACCGAGCTAGCAACCCAGAGATTTCCTGTAAATGCCGTGAGGAGATCCACATTTCCTTGGGATCCTTTGTGTGTCGGTGCTATTTCGGGTCCCACCTTTTTTTTGTCTTTCTCAGCTGCCCACCCACACCTCCCTCAGGGTGGGGTCTTCCTGGATAATTCAGTGCTCTATATAGACACACACATGCATATAAGTATGAACCTACATGGATTTATGTAGTTGTGCATGCGAGTTGAGCCATCGGGCATTGACTGGACACGGTGGACTTGGCAGGAGGCTCGGGGCTATTCTTTAGGTGGGGAGAGCCTAGGAAGGGAAGGACACAGCTAACCCTCCCTCCTATTGAAAACTATTTAAAGACTGTCTGGCACAGAGTTTCTTTCCCACCAAATGGCCCCAGTGACGATCTGGCTTTACAGGCTGTGTAATCTGATCGACTTCTATTGTTGGCAAATTCATAATTGCCTCATTATTTAACTCTCCTGAAATGGTTGGTTTTACAGAAAAAGAATATCCATTTTAGCTCTTGGTTTGGCTGTTTTTTTTTCCAAGAGCACTGGGACTCAGTTACCATTCCAAGAACTTCTGTTCTTCAACAACTCCTGCTCTTCCTCTCCTTCGTATAATACAAACAATCACAGGAATCACTGATGAGAGAAAACAGCAAGAGATGACCTTTTCCAGTGCTGTCCTAGTGCAGGATTCTCCATCCCAGCACATTTATTACCCAGCAGCCTCTTGTGCATAGCAGTGAGCAGCACGAGTAGAGAAGCCTTAACCATTTCCCCACAGACAGGAAAGATGCTCTTGTAAGAACTATGTGCTGTCTCACATCCTTAATTAGCTACAACCCTCTGAAACAACCCTGGTTCCATTTCTTAACCGCTCCCTGACTCAGTTTCCCCCATCTCTATGTGCAAGAGCAGATAGATTTCAGATAGAGGAGACATCTTCATTTACAGGCTGGTCCAGCACCTTTCCAGCCGGGGCCCCAACCTTGGTTAGGTGCCAAAGCAATACAAATAATTACTAATAGTAATCCCCATGGGAGTCTATTACATTATGGTCCAACTTCCTCCCAAACAATTGCTCCTCTTCCTTGCTTTGTACGTTCTTCAAAAGAAGCGGCTGCTGTGCTTTAGGGCTGGGACACCAGCCGTGGTAAACATACACCCAGCGTTCCTGCTCAGCTGGGCCTGGGCAGCAAAAAGAAGATAAATCTGATTTAAGACAATCCCATTGCAGGCAGGAAAAAAAAAAGAAGAGGGTTTAATGGAAATGGCAACCCAGCAGCACTAACCAACGTTTATCCCCAGAAGTTCCCAAGGGTACATTTATTCACTGTTTACAGGATGATCTTAGAGTGGCAATAAAAGCAAGAAATGTTGAAAGCAGAAGTGGCAACTGGTCTCGGGGCTCAAGACGTCTTCACTCTGAGAGCAGTGAAGGTCCTGACATTGCAGGAGGGAGGCAGAGATTTACTGTGGACATACAGCTTGACAGTGCTTGGACATTCCCTGCTTTCTGCCTGCGCTCAGGGCACCCTGCCTGTACCACCCAAAAGGTGAACTGAGGGAAAGATGGCCCATAAATGGGAAAAAACATGTCCCTGGTCCACAGCCAGTCCCAGGCTGAAGTTGATCCATCCACTAGGTGTGTGGGCCAGACAAATTGTCCTCATAGGGTATACAGGGTATAGGAGCACCCCAGTGCCATAGGTTTAGGTGCAATATCAAACTCCTGTGGAAGCTGGGAACTCAAAATATTGAGCATCCAACAAAAGGTGGGATGGCAATGCAGAGATGCCATCCCAAAGTGGTTTGAGCTGGGCTGCACTCAAGAAGAGTGGGCTTTGGGTGGTCTCTCTTGAGGTCCTTGGGTCCTCATTTAGCTTGCTCTGAAACACATGATGGACCATCCCTGAGGAGGTTTTTCCATTGCCAAGACCAGGCATTTAGGCCTACACTGCAAGTAACAAGGTGGAGAAGGAAGAAGGGTCTCGCTTATTAGTCGGCCAACTGCCCTGACTTAATGCTGACAAAGAACAATGAATTTTGGTCACCCCTTCCAAGATGGAACCTGCAACCGCTTTAATTAGTCGATTAAATGTGGCTTTGTCATAGGAGATGAGACACAACCGGGATCGGCCAGCTGGGTTCTTGGCTGCTGAATGACATTGTCTTTCCAGCCCAATGACCTCATTGTTGTGACTCAATAGGGGAACAATGTTGTCCACCCAGCAGCCCAGCAAGGAGTGAGATTCCTGCGTGGCTACAGCTGAGCAGAAGATCATGGGAAGTTGTGGGATGTCGCTGGGCTGGGATGCAGTGCTTTGCACTCACTGCAAACAGGCTGTGATAGGTTTTAAGGGCATGGTTGCGTGCTGAGAAATTCCATCAAGAGATATAGTATTTCATAAAAATATAACATCTGTAGGGGTTATATTCAGCTGTCCCAAAACTCCATGGACAGGTTGGTCCAGGTAGTGAGTTGGACCATGAAGAAACTCTCTAGTTAGAGAGGAAGCTCCTAAATGGTATCCAGTGGAAAGGAAAGCTCACAGCACTCACACCCAGGATGGTCTGGATGGAAAAGACCCCTGTCCATGTCACCTTCTGAGCTCAGGGCTTCACTGACATCTCCCTGGCACTAAAACCCCTCTCTCCAGAGCAGTGTCTGTCAGTCAGGCTGCAGGGCAGGCCATGGCAGGGCAAGGGAAGGGAGCAAAGGAAGCAGGAAGGAAGAAGGAGCTGCATCCCCTCCCTGCTGTTAATCATCCTCCTCTTTCTTCTAAGAGAGGCCAGAAGGTCTGCAAACCCCACACAAGGCTCCCACCTCGGAAGGCACCCAGGGAGGTGACCATCAGCTTCCAGTGCAGGAGGAGGATGTAGCCTGGGCTGCATGATAATATCCAAATGACTTTGTTCCTGCAACGACAGAGATTAGACCCTGCTTGTGTCTCAGCAGTGAAACTCTTGACACTTCAGCTTGGACATTTCCTTTCGAAAATCAAGCTGGAGTCGTGGTGGAGTTGGATATGGGAGAAGAGGGCAGGGACTGCAGGTTGGGTCCATGATGGGACCTGTAGAAAGCCATCAGCAGAGGAGAATGAGGGAAAGAGAACTGAACTGGGATTTGGTGGGTGGTGATGGGGGGTAGGTATGGGGAGGGTGAGAGGGAGAGCAAATGCAGCCCCACTAGGGCTGTGCTACTGTGCTGTGTTGGGGATGTGCTACTCGGGTGAAGGCTGCAGATACATGAACAGCCCTGACATGTTTGCCAGTGATCACTGGGAAATCAAAGCACAGCTTTGCTGAAGAAACAACTCTTGCTTCATGAGATACAAGAAAACCAGCAACCCTGATGACAGAAAGGCAGAAGAGACAACTGAAAAATCTCCACACTGACTTCAAATCCACTGCTGGAGCAGGATCATCAGATGGGAAAAAAGACCCTCCTGTTTCCCTAAGTCCCAACTCATCCTGACCTCTCTGGAAATTATCATCTGGGCAAAGTGCTCCTTGACTCTGGTCAGGGCAGCTCTCAGAATTCAAGCCTTGAGCCTGCTGACCATAGAGGCAAGAAAGTGCTGAGGAACCAAAAGCAAACGTTGACTTTTAGTAATGCTTATTGATAACTTGGTAATTGAGTGTTGTACTGTTCCTTTAAATAATTAATAATTAGCAAGCTTATCTACTCCAGACACTGCTCTCTGGTGCCAGTGTGCTCCTGGTCCCTGTTAACTGGGGATGCTTTGCATGTGAACATCGTGGCTTGTCCATCACCCATTTCCTCCAGTACCTACACCTCTCTATGTGTGCTAGTGTCACAGACCAGAGGCTGAAATGCTCAAATGATGCAAATCAACAGAGCCAGGTCCTTCACCCTGCAAGCTTCTTCACACTATATTGGCCAAATAAATAGGACACTCATGCTAGAAGCCAGGCATTGCATTTTGAGACTATGGATATAGCAAATGGCCAAGGTCTTTGGTGTTGCAGGATTTGAACCAGCTCTCCCAAACAGGAGCAGAACAGTGCTGGAAAAAAGCAAGAAGTGAAGCAAATTCCCATCTTGCCAACAGCCCAGATGCATGGAGAACTGAACACAGTTGAGATGAGTTATGGCAGCAGGACGTTTGGGGATGTTTGCTGCACACACGCACAGACTCTCACATTAAGGAAGGTGGTTCAAATCCTCATACAACCACATCCAAAAGCTGGTATTTACTACTGTGAAACAAATCATACAATTGTTTAGGTTGGCAAAGGCCTTTCAGATCATTGAGTCCAGCAGTTAACCCAGCACTGCCAAGTCCACCACTAAACCACCTCACTAAGCACATCTACATGTCTTTTAAACCCCTCCAGGGATGGGGACTCCACCACTGCCCTGGGCAGCCTGGGACAGCCCTTGACAGCCCTTGTGGGGATGAAGTTGTTCTTAAGCTCCAACCTCCCCTGGCACAACCTGAAGCTACTTCCTCTTGTCCTGTCACTTGTTACTTGGGAGAGGAGCCCAACCCCACCTGGCTCCAGCCTCCTGTCAGGGAGCTGTCAGAGCCAGAAGGTCTCCCCCGAGCCTCCTTTTATCCACACTGAACAAGCCCAGGTCCTCACCACACTTGTGCTCCAGACCCTTCCCCAGCACCACTGCCCATTTCTGACCACACTCCAGCCCCTCAATGTCCTTCTGGGAGTGAGAGACCCAAACCAAAATGCACTATTCCTAATCTATATCACCAAGAAGAGGGCTCCCTCCTCCTTCCCCCACTCTCAGTAGTGTCATGGCAACAGCCATGGATTGAACAGGCTGGGACAAGTTGCAACTCTTTGACTTTGGGAAGTCCTGTGAGGTCCATGTGGCACCAAGTTGCTATAACAAACCATTCCCAACCTTTTGGGGGGAGAAATATGGAAACTGCCCACAGACACCTCACACACATCTGTCCATCTCAACAAAGAACAGTCTTGCTGCTTAAAACAGGAGCTGAGAGTCTTTCTCTGCTCCTTTGAAATAAATTCCTGAGGCAGGAATACTTCTACCTACTTCAGAGGCTGGCTGCAAGCATCTGCTCTTGTCAGATTTGGGCAGAGGCAACATCTTATGACCCCTTGCTCTCTCCTGGCCCTGGAGGGGGTGTGTTCCCTGCTCAGACCGAGATGAAATCCTCGCAGAAACAGCTTGTGGGCTGCACTTTTCTTACCCTTCCCTTCCCCAAGCACCCCGCTGCGATGAGCGTCAACCTTCAGGATGGGAGTAAATAAAAAAATAAAGATCAATCTTAAACACGCTCTCCAAAAACCAGCTTCAAAGCCAATTCTCCTGCAGAGGTTTCCTAGCCCTGGTCCCACTCACCCATCTGCATTTTCAGCCTCCTTCTTCCAGAGCCTCGAGGTACCAATTTCCCAGCCAGGGATAAAACCCCAAGCCCCAAAACTACTTCTGAGCTGGATCATAAGGAAACCCTCCTGAAAAAGCCAGCTGGGCTGTGTTCATGGGCAACCCCTGTGGAGAGCATCTTCCATCCCTGCACCGATGCTCTGCACCCCCCACACACACAGTGAGCCCCTTCCTAATCAGGTTGGAGCAGTCCCGCCAGCCACGCCAAACGCTCTCACGGAAGACAAAGCATCGAGCTGCAACCCTCATCTGCCAGCTCAAACACAAATACAGCCCCGAAATAGCCGGAATTCCTCTGGCATGGCTGTCCCCTGCATATTTCTCATCAAATCCACAAGGCAAACGCAGCTTCTGCTTTTGGAGGTTTCCTGAATTTTTTACTTATTTATTTATTTTTTCCTCAGGACCTTTTTGCAGGTTTTTATTGAGACTGCCAGTGGGATTTATCTGCATGAGAGCACAGCTGAGATACAGAGAGATGTATCCAGCGGGACCTCAGCAACCACCGTGCCAGAGATTGGCTTTGGATCTTGTCCCAAATGCACCGGTTCCCCGTGGTTCCTGCCCTGACTTTCTCACCAGTAAGCAGCGCGCTGGGGCTCTGTTCCCATCCTAATGTGTGCCAAGATGTTCACACCATGTCCTGGAATGACAGGAGCTTCCACACAGGCCGGTGAGTGCGTGCAGAGGGTCCTGCAGGAGCAGGAGCTGCTGGCAGGGCCAACTCACTTTGCTTCCATCAGAGATGCTGATAAAAAGCTGTAATCTCCATTTCTAATGTGCTCAGGGGAAGGATGGCACTGCTCCTTCAGGAGCTAGCTCTGCCACTAAAAACCCTTTAAAAAACCCCAAAATTTTACCCTGCACAGCTGTCAGCTGCCTATGGCCAGATTTCATCACAGGAGCACAAAAATGTGAATAGTTTTTTAAGGAGAAAATCATCTCTTTTCCTTAATCAACCCATCAGTTTGGACTCGTGCATTTCCCTCCCTAACCCTTTGTAAAGGGCTGCACAAAGTACACGTTGACCACGAGGTCCCCAACTTCTGCTGCAAACTCAACCTTACTTACAGACTTTTCATCACCCTACTCCCACCAGTCTGCTTTCTTCTTGGTATGCCACTTTAAGGTAATGAAGCTGGGGAAGGGTCTGGAGAAAATGTCTGATGAGGAGCGGCTGAGGGAGCTGGGGTTGTTTAGTGTGGAGAAGA
>JANHFX010000537.1:0-11753 GCA_027560015.1 Chloroceryle amazona | reverse complement strand
CCCAGGGAGGGGGTGGAATCACCATCCCTGGAGGGGTTCAAAAAATGTCCAGATGTGGCACTTCAGGACATGGCTTAGTGATCCTGATAATATTTAGTAGAGAATTGGACTTGATGATCTTGAAGGCCCTTTCCAACCTTAACGATTCTATGATTCAGTGATTCCTTTGCAAAAAGAACTGCTTTCCCTCCCCACCCCAACTTGGCTGCCCTAAATTACCCCCCAGCAGCTGAAGCCATGATTTGGAGGAACACTGACACGGGGAACATGGACGGTGATGGGTGACAGCCTTTTGCTTGGTTGTGCAGACCACAGTGGTGGGTGTATTGCCATCCTTGCACTCACGAGGAATTGCTTAACACCAACCCATCCACTATCAACCTATCTGCCAGTTGTCAATTTTTTTTTTCCCCCTCTTTTTTTTTCCCTTGTGATTGTTGCCTTAAACAGCAACGTTTTATTTGTCAGGCTTGCTGGAGAAAATGCTCTCATGCTGCATCAGCAACAAGATGCATCTAAATAAGGTGGATGAGGGGATCCAGGCTTCACCAGCCTTTGTAGCACTGTCTATTAATAGTGCTTTAATAGGGTAATTGAGTTTATCATTCCCATCCTCCCCTGATGCTCATGATAGGCATGCAGGGTGGCTGGCTGGCTGGCTGGAGGTCCACCAGGATCTGCTAGGCTACGTTGCCCTCCTGGACACAAGGAGGTTTGCTCCAAGGTGGTCTTGTCCCATTGGGAAAGCAGGAAAGAGTGTGTGCATTGTCATGGGCTACAACACATTAAGGCCAAATCTTCTAATTTCATAGGATCAGAGAATCATTTAGATCAGAAAAGAACTTTAAGATCATTGAGTCCAACTGTTAACCCATCACTGCCAAGTCCACCACTAAACCCTGGCCCCCAGCACCACAGCTCCATGGGGGGCTTGGAAACCCCTCCAGGGATCACGGGGACTCCCCCCTTGCCCTGGGCAGCCTGGGACAGCCCTGGACAACCCTTGAGGGGAAGAAATTGTTCCTCAGCTCCAACCTAACCCCCCCCCGGGGCAGCTTGAGGCCAGTTCCTCTTCTCCTATCACTTGTTCCCTGGGAGAAGAGCCTGACCCGACCTAGCTCCAACCTCCTGTCAGGGAGTTGTAGAGAGTGAGGTGGTCTCCCCCGAGACTCCACTTTGAGGTGTGGCTTCTCCAGTGCCTAGTACGGGGGAGCAATCCCTTCCCTAGTCCTGCTGGCCACAGTGTTTCTGATACAAATTCTGAAAGCCCAAATTTTATCAGTGAGCACCAAAGAGAAGATTAATATAGTGCAGCAGGACTAAACCCAACCAGGAAATCCACGATACTTGGGGAACTTGGATTTTCCAACACTAAATGACACTGGATTTGGATGCGAGACAAAACCCGGGCAGCCAATTAGAGGAAGACTCATTAATTCTTGCTTTGCTTTCCTTTAATTGCTGTCTGCCCACACTGTGGGCAGATATCCAGGGTAGCCAGACACTAAGGGTGGGGGTTCTTCCTCCTTCAGTTAGATGGTCAAAAATCACGTGTATAAACCTCACCTGACTACTGAAATTCCCTCTGCAGATCAAGGAGAGACACACAGAACTGCTCCATCCACCAACACTTAATTCCAAGTTGCAAAAAGAACTGGAAACTGGCAGTTGAAAAGAAAAAAATTGCTTCCTCTCCCATTTTCAACAGCAAACCTGAGTTTTAAGAGAACGACCCCTGTTTATTCAAAACCCTCGAGGGACCCAAAACGATTTCCTTCAGTCACTAACTCCATCAAGGACTGACCCTTGCTTTTTGTTCAATGAATTACCTCACGTTAAACTCAAAAGTACATTGAAAAGTTTACACGCCGGGTACCCAGGCTCTTCATTACCTGATGTATCTTCAAGGAATTTTAAATCCTGGTTTGCATCTGACAATTTAAGAAAAAGCTCCTCTATGAGTAAAGTGTGATTGCCACCAATAAGCCCCAAATTTCTATTGCTCATCATTACCTAGGAAGACTTAAGATGCATAAATTAGAAGCCCAAATAGAGTGGTGGCAGGCTGTGTAATGGCTTAAGCAAAGATGTTCGTAGTGTGTCCACCTGGTTAGAAAACCCATCTGAGAAGCCAAGAGCGGGCTGTAAATCTCCCAGTTTTGCACCGAGTGACCGAGGAGAATCATCAGCCCTGCTTAAGGGATATAGCTATGAATTGTAAATGAAAAACATGATTAAAATCAAATCATTCAAATGAAGACTTTCTTCTCCCATATTTTAAAGCGTGATTAAAATTCATAATTTAAGCCACATCAATTTAAATCCAAGCACCCTGCCACAGAACGAGGTTTTGAACCCTTTGTGAGGCTTTAATGAGAAAAAAAAAGGACATTCTGCAGCTGAATGCAGTTAGTGGGGATTTATTGGTACCATTCCTGGATAGGAACTACCTTAGAAGCCTACAAAATAGCACAGACTGAGAGTCTTGAGGGCTTTCTTCAGCTGCCTGGGAAAATCTGAAGGAAACAAAATGATTTTCTGTACGAGGGTGTTTAAATAAGCACAAAACTTACTTTTCTGCAATATTCCACAAGACTGTTCAGGACAGGAAAATTTATCACTTGTGCCAAAGAGGTCAGCATCTCTCATTGCTTTTTTGGCATGGGAATTACCCCGAGGCTCGGGCGAGCGTGGAGGTGATGGTGGGCTGAGATTAACTCCTGCACGCTTGAAAAATGGGGTCAAGGGAGCGATTTTTTCTCTCAGCGGCTTCACGGCCAATGTCATGATGCTGTGTCCCATTTCACTCCTGTTTTGCCCTGTTTGTGTCACAGCTTGATTAGGCTTTGCCAGGAGCCCCACGGTGGTTGCTGGTTCATCCCATTCTCAGCACCACTCATCGCTGCCACTTGGCTTTTCATCGCCACGTGTGATTTTGGAGGCATTTGCTTTGATTTGGTGTAAATTCACGTGCCCTTTGAAAGAGGCAGCAGAAAGCACAAACAGCTCGCAGCATTGTGCCAAAGCAGATCAGGGGACTGATCCATCTGAGAACTGAATTTTTTAAGTTGGTTAGGCTCTGCAAGCAAATCAGGTCGATAGTAGCTTGAGAGTGCAAAGGTGGCTTGAAATGATGCACGTATGGGGATGCTGGTTCTGGTGTCGTGCTGTTGCAACCTGGTCAGAGGGTGCTCCTTATTAGCTGGCCAAGTACTTGGTAGAAAACTTGCTTCCTTTACCTGTGCTTTGCATATTTCTTCTGTTGCTTAATAAATTAGATATGTCCATCAAGGACAATTTTAATTGCTTTATTAATATATATTTCTATATATAGATTCATATTTAGAGATATGGTTTTATATATACTATATATAGCCAGGACCTTGGATACTTGATGTTATTCCAGTATAACCTCTGCTAACTGGATCCGTGCTGGGGAGCACATTGCTTTAACTACTCTGCTTTTTCTCACAGTCCAGGCATAGGGTATCTTGATAAGCAGCTCATAACAGTCACCCTGAGAGCTATCCTTTTTCCTCAGGCTGCAGCAGTATCATTTAAACTTTTCCATTTTTCCCCCTCATTTGTGTATGTGGTGGAATGTCTTATCTCACTCTCCTGCCTTTAGACTCCAGGGAGGAGAAGAGAAGAAAAGAAAGAAAAAAAAAAAAGAAAGAAAAAAGATGTGGTCTTTGCTATTAGGTTTCAAAGAAGGACTTTTTCAAACACGGCTTCTCCAAACCCTTCTGCAGAGTCTTTCAAATCCCTTTTGTCAAAGGGAGAAATCTGGAATTTTTCTCTTTGCCTGTATCTAGCAGAAGCCACTTAGAATAAATTCCTGACAAGGTTGTCTCTTCATTTCTCTACCATAGATCTAATATATCTTTAAGTACTACAGCTTAATAACTCTAAGCCAAGTTCTACCTTCTCCTCCAGTTAAATTTACTAAAATCAGTTAAGGCTGAGAGAGAAAATTTCAGCTTTTGCCATCAGTAACTAAGGCCTTATTCTTCCACTGCAGAATGACCTTCCTCTTCCCTTTCACCAGTCTCATGAGCCATGTGGCAGTAAGACCAAAGCCCCCTGCACGCAGAGCTTGTAAGACAGAGGAAAAGCCGCTGGATTAAGGATGCTAAGAATATGAGCCAGACCTCAAAGCAACATCTAAAATGGGACTCACTCAGAAATTAAAAATTGCCTTGGCCATTTTGGAGCAGGTTTTAACACAGAGCCCATTCTGCCTATTTCTAAGGCAGCTGTCCTGCACCTGCTTCAGTCAGATGTAGTTTTCACACCCAAAGACCCTGTTCTTCTTATCCACCCTTCTATTTTGCAGCCTTTAGGGTTTACTGACCCACCACCCAGAAGTTCTTCTGAATCCCAAACCCCACATATTCTGACATTTTAATGTGAATACAGATACTGCTATGCAACATAAGGGTTTCCACGGGCAGATCCTGGATATTTTTGGTGTAACATCACACCCTATTGGAGACAATAATCTCTGGTAGACAAA
The DNA here is from genome assembly GCA_027560015.1 of Chloroceryle amazona. Lineage (NCBI taxonomy): Eukaryota > Metazoa > Chordata > Aves > Coraciiformes > Cerylidae > Chloroceryle > Chloroceryle amazona. The sequence goes on along the minus strand of JANHFX010000537.1, from coordinate 7,237 downwards.
TCATCCCGAGACACATCAGAATTGCCTTATGAAGATGCTCCTCTCTCTCCACTAACAGCACCTAGATTCAAGGACAACTCAGCTCCAACTTTAAACATTTTGGTTTAGCATCTCAACCTACATTGCATTACCTTCGGTCCTTCAGTTTGAGGAAAGAACAACTTGCCCACAACTGCAGAAGAGCTGGCGACACCAAGACTCCCAATTTTCCCTTCCTCTGCAAGGCAGCTCATCCCAGCTTGCTCAAACCAGTGCCTGTTCCCTTTCTCCTGCTCCCCAGCCCCAGCACTACGCTGAGACTCGGGACCTCGGACACTGCGCGCAAATCAAGCCATGCTGAAAGCCAAATCTCAACCTGGCATGTTGCCTTCCCACAGCTGGTTTATTGCAGGTGCACATCCAAGAGCAGGTCCTTCAGCAGAGCTGAGTTCCTGTTGCCCAAAATAAAGTCTCTCCTGCTCTATGGCTGGGTGTTGAGGAATTACACCAAGTTAATTTTAATAAGCTGTTCGTATTCTCCTTGTCTCCTTGCAATGCTTTGTCACCAAACTGTCACCAGTGTCTGCTGAGCAGTCCTGGCTGGCGGCCAAGCAAGCTGTGAGACGTAAGTTATTTACAGGACAGAAAAGGTGCCTGCAACATGCCGAGCAGCGTGCGCTGCAAAGTTGCAAAGCAGCCACGATTAATGATAAGAAAAAACTCCAGTGAGAGCACCCGGGACCCAATAAGCAAGTGACCAGTGGAGGTTTTTGGGGTCTGAGGCAACTTCACTCCATCTCGTGAAGGAGAGAGGGATTTTCTTCTTCAGGGTTGATGGGACATCTTGGCATTTGCTGGTTCCCAATAACTTTCAGCAATATTTGGTACTGAAGAATGATTCTGAGACACGCTATGGCACAAGTCAGGTGAATATGTGCAAGCACAGGCATACTGTCCCCCTCTACTCTCTTCTGGTGAGACCCCACCTGGAGCACCGTGTCCAGCTCAAGAAAGACATGGACCTGTGGGAGCAGGGCCAGGGGAGGCCACACAAGTGATCCAGAGGGGCTGGAACCCCTCTGCTGGGAGGCCAGGCTGAGAGAGCTGGGGGGTTCAGCCTGGAGAAGAGAAGGCTCTAGGGAGAATTCTTGCAGCCTTCTAATACTTAAGGGGGCCTGTCAGAAAGATGGGGGACAGACTTTTGATCAGGGCTTGTTGTGACAGGACAAGGGGTGATGGTTTTAAACTAAAAGAGGGGAGATTTAGACTAGATAAAAGAAAGAAAATTTTTACAAAGGAGAGTGGTGAGACCCTGACCCAGGTTGCCCAGAGAAGAGATCCATGCCCCATCCCTGGAAATATTCCAGGTGAAGCTGGTCAAGGCTCTGAGCAACCTGCTCCGGTTGCAGATGGCCCTGCTCAGTGCAGGGGGGGTTAAATAGGTGACCTTGAAAGGTCCCTTCCAACACAAAACATTCTGTGATTCTAAGCAACCCCCAAGAAAGTGACCTCAAATAACCCACCCCAGAGCATTTCACTCCCAGAAGGCAGTACCATTACCACTGGCATTTTCCAAGCCTCCCCCAGGCACTCACTATTTCCAGAACCATTAGCAATTCAAAGCCAGCAGCTAACTTAAAGCAGGCAAAGTCATCCTCGAAGGAACCTGTTCCTCTCCCTTGGCTGTGGAAGGAGGTGAGGACACTGATACCCTTCACCTGAACCTTTAGCTAGAAGAAAATACCACTGCCCCAGCATGGCCCCAGGTGGTCACATTGGAAAGGTGTGGAAACAAACAGTACAAAATCAGCTGCTCCACCTGAATCACAGCACGGGGTCAAGCTCCAAATTGACTAGGTGTCAGGATAGAAGCCCTCTAAATGTGACCTGTGACTTATCCCCTTACAGCATCACAAGGTTGCTTCTGGCCATGGAAAGCTGCTGTTGCATTGCAGCTCTCTGCTCCCCGGGTGTTTGTGGTTGCTGTTTGCACAGGAGAGACTCCAATGGAGAGCATCTCCCCATCCCTGACCACTCACCACATGGTCTCTCCACAAAGCAGCACATATTCTAAGCAGACACATGCAAACTAGAGAGAGAAACTGTGGCACAGAGTCTTTTAAACAGCAGACCATAGCAGGTCATGTATGATTTTTGTATAATAACAAGGAAGCTCTTTTTTTTTTTTTCTGCTCAGCTCTGTCCACTTTCTTGGACAGGGACGTTTAGCTCAAAAGTAGCATGATTTTGGATATAGGCTGCTCCCAATATCTAGGCATCTCGAAACAGGAGAGGTGTTACTGTCAGAGCACGTCCCTCTCGCCTCCATCCAGTTTTAAGTAGATCTACATATTCCTCAAGGACCTCCAGAGCAAAACTCTGTGAGGCTTCAGCCCAGTGCCACAACAAACAGGCGATTAGAGCCCTTAAAGCTGACAAAGCTCAGAGGAACCATCCCAATCCCTCCCAAATAACAGCAACAGAGAAGGCACCTCACCCTGGGGTGCAGGGCACCAGGCAGTTTAGGGGAAAAGACAGGAATTTTTTTTTTTTAAGCCCCAATGGCACACAGAAAGGGTTCTGGTGAGATGAGTGGTGCATCTGCAAACCCCACCATGCAGTAGGACCTGCAAAGACCCCCACGCAGAGCCAGGCTCAAGCCTGGTTATCCACAAGCTGCGAGAGCAAGACTCGGTGGATTTGTTTGGCAATCTCAAGACCAAAGGCACCGGTCTCTGCAACGTGGGCTATTTGGAAAAGCCCCAGGGCTTTGGTGCCAAGGCAAAGCCCCAGGGGTTTGGTGAACTGTGAGCAGGTAGCTGAAGAACAACAAATGCCAGATGACTGTGTGCATCGTTTAGATTTAGAAAGAGAGAGAGGAAAAAAAGGAGCTCTCTGAGAAGGAAAGGGCAGGCATTGCAAGAATTCAGAAACAACATCCTTAGGTGGAGATTGGCCAGTTATGGAAGAAGCTGTGCACGTAAACAGGCTTTCAACGAGGAAGTTGGCAGAAGCGTGCTGAAAACGCTCCAGAGAGTTTGTGAGATTTCACATGCCTGCACGTGGGGAATGGACCAAACCGGGCCACCCGGATTCCAGCAAAGTTCAAACTCTCTTGTGGTGTTCAGTTCTTGGCAGAGCCAAGGATGGCCATCTGTCACACACGAGTGTGTTGTCTGGCTGAGAGCAAGACTAAAGGTGAGGCTGATGCTCAGGCTCACAACCTGCACCTTTCTGCCTGTGTGTCACTCCCCAACAGCTCAGCAGCTGGAAGGGAGGAATTTCTGTGCATCCACAGGTGAGTGGGATGTTTAGACCACCTTGGTGATGTAGCTGCTGAAGGCACCTGGGTTTGGGACTTGAGCCCCCTGCATAGCACAGAGAACAGCTCAGATGGGTGATATGGTGGGAACTCACCTCCCCAGGGCATCGCCCTGTAAGGATGAAACCCCGCTCACTGCATCCTCCCTGGCCCTGTAGAGCATCATGGGGCTTTGGGTGCTGTGGTGGGTCCTTGGTGACAGGGCAAAGGGGCCACCCAGTCCAGCATCATGGAAAAGGCAACAAACTTCAGGGCAGGTGCAAGCAGGTGGGATGCTGCACCTCAACAGTTCCTTTCTGCTCTGTGTGGTGATAAAATGCCCAGAATAACACGGCAGGTATTGCACAGCCTGGGGGATCTTCACTGGCTATAATTAACCTCTGTCAGTCCCCGTGGCCTGACCCCAAAACACCCCAGAGCTGGTGTCAGCAGGCTTAGATGCAGATGGAGAGAGGAAAAAGTATGATTTACAGGGCAAATAATAACCAAGGCGCAACCCCAGCCTCCCTGCAACTGCTGAGAGCAGATATTTCCAGCCGGGTTCCCTCTGCCACCAACACGAATGATCACCAGCCTCCTCCTCATAAGCCTTAAAAACAACTCCCCGGAATTAAATCAGTATATTGCACGGTTCCAGCTCCTTTCATCCAAGGATCTTCAAGCTCTTCACAAACAATTCTTTAATTAAGCCTTGCAAACAGACCCACGGGGTATCGTTACTGTATCTGCTTTGCCACCGGGGATTCAAAGGCATTGAGCTGCTAAAAACGGCTTCCAAAAAGGTTGCATCAAAGTTCCTCCAACAGCAAACATATAAGAAGACACGCTGCACTTGGCTGTTGATTTTAAAACTCTCTGGTTGACAATTATTATTCTCCTCCTGTAGATATGGCCCCAATTGCCCGCTCCTGCCCATGTCAAGATTAGTATTCATTGGATAAAATGCATTTTAAAAAATGCACATCTTTGACAGCCTGTCTTGGACAAACACTCCCAGTACCAGGGAACCGGTGCAGCTTTGGAAATGAGAAGGGGTGTTTTGGCAACAAGGATTTAAAAGCCATCAATCTGTGCTTTGCTTTGAGTTGGGCAAAGGTTTATCTCCGGTAAAGCCCCTTCCTGCCTTTTTTGCCCCCAGCACAAGTTTGAGCATGGCTCTTTTTAATCACACGAGGATAAAAAGTATCGGTTTTCACTTCCTGATGCAATTTTTGCTATCATATCCCCTGTGGGTTAGAAGATCTAATACAGGGAAAGAATAAATAAAATAAAGTGTCCTGTGAACACGCTGTAATGGGTCACTCTGAGCCCCTCGCAGCCTGGTTGAATTTCAAGATGTTCTTTCCCTGATACCATGTTTGCTCCAACTCCTGTACGCACTGGCTGTGCCTTGTTTGAGGAGGGTGATTTATTCTGATTTAAGAGGGAATCTCTGCAGAATCAGGGGTTGGGATGATACAAACCTGGAACCCTATATTTCTAGCGCAATCGCTGTACCCAAAACAGTTGCATTTAACAACTTCAGCAACCTCAGGCTGAATTCTGCTCTGCCCCATACACAACATTGTCACCTTTTTCCTCATGGCACCCAAAACCATGCTCTAAAATCCCAACTCCCTGCTCACCCACCTGTTCCACATCCAATTGAAACAGAGAAAATCATGCCAGCTCCATCCCAGCCACTTTGAAGATACCCAAAATCTGAAGAGTTTCATTTACAAACCCAACTTCTTCCCATTTTTGGGGGGGAAGATTAATTTTAGGCTTTGACTAACTCCTATGACTGCAGCAGATACCAGATGTAGGGTTAAGCCCTTCTGGGACTCCAAGCCCAGACACCCAGCAAAGAGCGATGCCGATTTTGGCCCCTAAGGAAGAAAATCCTGGTGCCAATACCCAGGGAACAACATAAAAGCGCCTCTAAGGAGCTTATTTCAAAACTTAAGAGCAGCAAATGAATGGCAGAAAACACTGTTATGAAGGATTTAATCAAATAATTTCCGAGAAAAGTGTAATAGGATCACTTGAGAGGGCTATAGAAACAGGTCTGTCCCCCCCCCTCCATCCTCCTGCTGAAAGCCTGTTTTGTACCAACCCCAGAGTATTTATCACTTCGTTTGGAAAACCAGAACAAAACCCTCTGCAAAGGCAAAGTCAGCTCAACTCAGCTAAATCCTGGCCAGCACAAGAAAAATTGCATTAACAGCTTCTACTTTATGCCAATATTAATGAGGTTGAGGCTTTCAAAGTTTTAACGGGAAGAGAAATCTTCTAAAGCCCAGGTTGGCATCAGCGAGAGCTGGGGGCTTCACACCTGCTCGACCACCAAGCCCCAGTGCTGCAAGTCCCAAGAGGAGCAAGAAAAACCAGGCAGGCAGAGATTTCAGCCAGACCTCTGTGAATCCACCCCATAGTTAAACCCCCAGGGCCCTGCCTCCACTTGTGCTTTTACCTCTGAGCGTCCCCCAGCTTTTGTTACCTTGGATAAAAGCACATTCAGCTCAGCAGAGGCTCTGCTGGGAGACACGACGCAGAGCAAGACTTCACCTTTTCCTGTTTTATTTTATATGTAGATTTATTTTATTGTCATATTTATCTTATTTTTATATTTATTTTAATTTTATTATTTTATATTTATTTTAATTTCATTATTATTTTATTTTGACTTTATATTTATTTTCATTTCATTTTAATTCACTTTTATTTTAATTTTTCCCCTCCCTCATCTCCCCTCAGTACAAAGACATACCCCACTCCTCCCTGCCTTCATTAACTTTTAAAATGAGCAGTGCATTTCCTTTCCCCACTACTTCTGGTGCCCTTTATGGCCGTGTCTCCAACAAAACACCCTGCCAAAGAACCAGACCTCCTGCTGCAGCATTTCCACAGCACCCTTAACATTATTGCAGGACATGAGACACCATTTCCACTCACACACCTCCCCAGCGCGATGCATCCCACACGGGTCCACAGCTGCCCCACAGCAAAGGGTCTCCAGAAGTTTATCCTTTTTCCAATTTCACCATCAACAGCCATCAGGGAATTGCTATTTCCCACCAGCTTTTTCCCCTCTTTTTCCACTCCACCTCCCAGAACCAGGGGTGAGGGTTCACATTCAATACGTGCAGCACCTGGCATGCTGGACCATTGCAAGAGAGGCCAAACCCAACTGAAGGTCTCCCCTCTCTTGATGGGACCCCGTAAGAGGAATGTAGGTCTTAGGTGGGACCCCAAAGGGGTGTAAGACTCAGACAAGACCCCAAAAGGGGACCTGAGGCTCAGATGGAACCCAAAAAGAGGGTTGTGAATACTCAGATGGAACCCCAAAGGGGTATGAGCCCTACATGAGACCCCAGAAGCCGGTCATGAAGCTGAGATGAGACCCCAAAACAGGCTTGTGAATACTCAGATGGAACCCTCACGGGGTCGTGAAGCTCAGACGGGGCCCCAAACCAGAGGTGTGAGTCTCAGTGCTTTGCACATCGGTCTCCCACGAGCCCAAACCCCTGCCCGGGAGCTTTGTGAAGCCGGGTGAAGCCGAAGCGCGTTTGGCTCATCCCGTCGCATAAAGAAACGAAGCACTGCGGCTCCTGCGCCCCAAGTTGAGCCGCCGCGGCCGGTTTGATGCGCTTAGTTTCTAATGAAGAAGGTTAACCAGCCTGCATGCCGAAAAGCGGGGGGGCACTGAGCGTTCCCCAGTTTATTTTCCGCCTTTTCAGCCCAATTTGCTTCAAACTAGAGAAAAACGGGGCGAGGAGAAGAAAAACCACCAACCAACAACAAAACAAAGCGAGGAGAAAAAAATAATAATAATAAAATAAAACAAGGTGAGGGCAAAAAGCGGGGCAAGAAGCCGAAGGGGAAAGCGGTGAGGAGCCCGGGGAGGTGGCACTTACCGAGCAGCAGCAGCAGCGGGAGCAGCAGCGGTGCCTTCAT
>JANHFX010000536.1:37504-64811 GCA_027560015.1 Chloroceryle amazona | reverse complement strand
AAAAACCAACGAACCCCCCCCCCCCACACTTCTTAGGAGATAATCAGAAATAATACTATTTCATTAATAACTTTTTAAGAACAGCTGCTAGAACCAGCACTGACATCTAAAATGATTTTTACAGATCTGTCCACTCCTGTCAGAAAAACCTTGCTTTGCTGCTTTGCTTGTTCCACTTATGCATCCAATAAAGCTTCTGCAACTTAACAACTTCTTTCCAACTTCTGAAATACTTCTTTTTTTTGAACAGGTTGCTCTATGCACAATGCTCTTGCCATGCAAGTTAAAAATCTTACCTCATTTGACAGTTGTAGATGTTTGGTTTTGCACTCTCTTCAATGAGGAGAAATCCTGGTAATTTTGTGTAGAGATTATGCCCATCCATACCAGACTGGTAGAAGTCCTTTCATGTCCCCATTGGAATATAATTGTTTTTTTTTTTCTTCAAAGTATTTTTGCACACACAGACATTGTTGATCAAAATATCCGACTGACTATATGACTGTGCATCAAAGCATTCTGAATTATTTAGTTGTAGATTTTACAATATAGTCTGTAATACTAAATAAAAAGCATAGCTGGCATTTCTACTTTCATTCTAATAGCCTTCAATCAACATTATTTTATATTACTGTTTAGGAATGCTAACAAGAAATAAAATAGAAAGTGAATATATTAGAATGTGAGCTGTTGCTGCTGCCCTTTAAACACGGTCCTCATCCTTTGGCAATGTACATGATCTCCAATGACTTCATCAGCAATCAATTGTAATTGCTAATTTTGTTCTAGAGGACAGAAATATCATGAAACATGTGCGTATAACTCTATTTCAAATTACATATACAACAGGTATGACAAAATGTCTATAATCCTCCTCTCATTAAAGTGCTTACTCTTAATCGCCTTTCCCCCTTTTAAGAACCCTGATAATAAAGCTGAATTGTAACTCCTTTCTTCAGGCAGATGATTAAACATTCTCACCATTGTATAATACAATTTCCATTTTATTTTAAACATACTTTGCATGATATAAAAATATTGATCACAGTGAGCTTTAACAATTGTTACTGCTATAAACAGAAATGCTGCACAATGGTTTTAGTGGAAATAAATTATATAGTCATTATCTCTTTAAAAAAAAAAAAAATCACAAGAAGGAGAACCTAGGCTGTTTGGTCATTGGCAGAAAATAAGTCCTTATTGAGTTCTTTACAAAACACGAACCCCAGTTATTCTCTACGTTTGCTTTCCACATCTTGAGAAAAGCACAATGAGTCTGTCTCTGAAAGCCCCACAGGGTCTCTGGTGAACATTTAATTCCAAATATTGGCAAAGTCTCTGTTGCTCTTTTGTTCTAATGGAAAAATGTACACCAAAATAGCAAGTAGTGCTCTCTTCACTAATTCATAAGTGGTCTTTTCCAGTATGTGGGTACACAGCGGCACACTTCTTCACTAAAATAAAATCCAGCGTCGCAACGTTTCGTTCGGACTGTACATGGAGGTCTGTAACAACTAAAAAAATGAAGAGAAGTGGACATCAGTCTAACATGATCATTGCTATTAACCTGGAGTAGAAATCTGTGTACATTTAGATTGACGTTTCTCAACGGGATATTTAATTCCTACAAATAAAATACCTTTAAACTTCTGTTTACGTTCTTGCAACAACTTTTAATTGGACTATTCATCACAAGACAATGAAAGAACAAGGAATGCTATTGAAAGGAAATTATTCTACTGCAACAGATACTCATTAATATTTTTAACAAATGTACAAGTTGAAAAGTCCTATAGCCACTCTCTGAGGCCAGTGGGAAGGTATCCACATTTCATATTGCATCTATGTGCATTCTGAGGGAAGATCAAAGCCAGCATGCTTATGATAAATGTTAAAGGAAAAAGAATAGAAATAGTACCTCTTTGATTAAAATAAGTTTAACAGAAATAGAGCACTAAACCACAAGTTACATCTACCTAAGCAGCAGCAGAATTTTTCTTCACAGATTCCTTGACTGAAAAATAGAACTTATACAAAGATAGCATCTCTGGTTGCCCTTGAACTCTTCCTTTTCCTATTTTATTTTTCTATTAAAACAAGAACTTGACCCAAAATAACCTTACAATAACAATGGTAAATACTTTCTGGTGTATAATGGAGACAGAATACATGTCTGGGGTTTTTTTCAGACACTGGCAGTGAGTCAAAAGAGAAAAGTATATGTTTCGATTTCAACACAGTTATACTTAAAACTTGCATTTAAATAATGTGTGCACTTGTGAAACACTGATATTATGATCTATTACTATAATTCATACTTCAGTTCAAAGACACTATAGCACACTATATTAAGGCAACATCACTATCCTCTTTCCCTAGGTAATTCTTGTTTCAGGCTTGTGGCTACTCTTATTATTGTTGCAGATAAGTTAATATGTCATGTACTTGTTTTGGATACCAAGTCAATACTTTGCAATAATTTGTTTATGACATGAGGTCTGGATTACAGTCACATTAATTCATGCCAACTAGTTCGACCGATGAACATGGCTATGAGGAAGACAAAACAGAATGAGGAAGATTGCAAGCACATTATTTATTAACCAGTCACAACCTGTTCGGTGATTTCAGTGTTATTAATCATGGATTAGTTCATCAGTGTGGTCTCTATAATTAAGAGAGTAACATTATTTTGTGCCACTTGATATAGATATTTGCAATCAGTTTAACAGCTCATGGGAATCTCTCAAAGCCCTACTGATCTTTTGCTCAACAATGTTTGGAAACGGTGGTAAAAGGAAATGAAAACGTTTGTCAAAGGATCTAATACTCTGAGCAAAACAGGCAACCAGCAGTAGGTCTGTTCTGGGAAAAAGGTGCTTCAGAGAGATGCAATGGATGAAACACTGAACTCAAGTGCCTTTTTGCCTGTCTCTGATAAGAAAATTCCACTATTTTATGTACTGAATGACCATAAAATGAAATAAAAAGGAAAAAAAAATTAGACAAAGCCAATCTCTTCCACCCCTCTATGATGTTGTAAAAAAATGAAAACCAGTCATGTAATCATTAAATATGAGGAGTTCACTTTGTTTAGGATTCATGCCTCCTAGGGAACTGTGACCTTCAACTTAACTTGCAGTTGAGTGCTATAAAGCATCTCTCCCATGTGAGTTTGTGCCTAGCAGCAGTCAAGGTCGGGTTACTGCTGTCTCATCCTGATCTGGGACATTTCAACAGAGCAAGAAAGCCCCTCTCCTCCTCTATAGGCTTTGCAGATGATGTGCCTAGTTATCTGGCTCTGCCAAAACCGACCAAAATAAATTTTTGAGGTGATAGCAGAGGGTGAACAGCAGCACAGTCATTGTAACTACAAAAATGTAGTTTCCTTAGGAAACTCTGCTGAACAATAGACCAGGTCTTTCAAAAGATTTGGACTGAATGTTGTTTACAGAGTGCTTTAATATGACAGATGTCTGGTTTGATGAGGACAATCTGAGCATGCTAGAGTTGAGATAGATGGTCAGTCAGTATGTATAGTGCTGAGGGAATCAGTGGCAACGTTCTCTTTATCTTCAGTAATTGTGTTTTTTTGTCATTTGGGGAAGTCTAACAACTCAACAGCTGAAACTGAAGTAGAAATGCTACTTTCAGTGGTGGTAACATCATGATCACCCTAAACCCCAGTATGCTTTACAGTGGTTTGTTTTTTTAATTCTTTTAGATTTCTTTTTTCTTCCTATCCTGTGCTTTTTAGATGACTTTCTATTCCTTGCCTCTGGAGCAAGGTGTGACTTCAGAGGCAAAGGCATTTTAGAAGCAGTACATAAAAATGTTGATGCTTCAAACCTAGATCCTACAAGGATGACTACTCTGCACAGGGAGCTGTCGGAGACATGGCTACAGGAATCTGTTCATGTCTATGTCTCAGGCATCTTGCACAAATGGAGTGCTACCTCCATTTCTATGTAGACCTCCATGTAGATGCTCATAACATCTGCAGGACTATTGGTTGTTGAGATAGAGTAACACTATATAGAAATCTTTCCACACAAACATAAACTGCTTAGAGAAGAGAAATAGCTAAAAGCATCCTATATCACATTGTCCTCTAAAGTCAGAAAGTGATTCAAACTCTTTATCATATTCAACCACACCACCACGGAGGAAAGCTGGGATTAACTCCCTCCTTCAAATACTAAGTCTTTTAATCAATAGAAGTGGCATCAGATATTTATTATGGCATTTCTTAGCTTTTTAAATGCCTGCCTTTTCCAGTTGTGAATGTTCTTTTAAAATGCTTATTTTACATCTGTGTAGAACTGGTGTAAATGCACACCAAGTAGTGCTAAGGCTTTCAAATGTACTAAAGCTCATGTGGTCACGTTGCTTTCTTTTCCTCTGCAAACATAAAATTGAAATAAAAACTCAATCATAGAGAAGAAATGATTTCTTAATGCTTCTAACAACTCTTCTACTCCATTCAAAAGCCAAACACAGGAAAAGAGTTAATGCCAATTATTATTAACCTACTCCCTTATTTTAGAGGTGTTATTACAAACCTTGGATGTTTTTTCTTTATTCAAGATGAATCAATGTATATTTATCTGGCAAGATATTTATGCCAACTAATTACATGTTACATTAAAAAAACCCACATATTTACTTTTCATAAGCAACAAATTACCACAGATATTTACATGTCCCAATTTGCTATTTTCCATTTCCAATGCCTGAACATTGTTGGAATTGTTATTTGTCATTAATAAAATAGAAATAATTCCCATATATTAATAAATAACTGCTCGTTCTGCTCCAAATGGCATTTCTTCCGTTTTAACAAATACACTTTACAGGAAAACTTTCCTCACAAAATATACAAAGCAGGAACAATATTGTTTGTTTCTCAGAACCTAAAGTCATTTGCATTTTTATATATAGACTGCTACTGCTGTGGGTGTAGTGGTCATGGAAGGAAAAGCTCTTGTAATATAAAAAGTAATTGCAGAGTTTTCTTCCTGACAGAATCCCATTTTAAATGATGAGTGTGGGTGGTCTGTTTTATAGTTATATGTGCCTACTTTTCACAGAAATCATCCAGAGCTATGACTTTTTATGCACTCATAAATCTTTAGTATCAGTTGAGTGAAATGAAGGATATACAATAATTTAGGAATAGAAAACGAATGGTGGTATCCCCAGAACTAATCCCTGAAATCTAATTAAGAATATTTTATTTATTTGAATTGTAATATTCAGTTCTTAGGAAAAATAGAGTGGGATTTTAAGTAGCATAAAAAAACAGGGAGCTTGAATTTAAAGCTCATTTTCATTAAAAGGAAAAAAAAAAGGCACTAAGAGTGTAAGAAACTAAACACACCTTAAAATTCTTTTTCTGACCAGTAACTTCCTCTTAGAGATGACAGAAGCATAGAAGATAAAACCAAATAGAAGAGAGGCTTGGTTAAAACTGCAAAGCAATTCAACAGTTCAGCTAATGAGGCAACCCAAAATTTAATGCCTTAAACACAATGAAGGGGATAAAGGCTGAGTTTTTACCTGCATGTCTGGTGAAGGAATCTTTTTCCTTTTAAGAAGCATTTATTAGGAGATTCTATACATTCACAGATGCATTTTGCAGGATTTAGTGGCTGATGTTTAGGACAGGTCTTTTTACATACACACTGGCACTTATCTTCATCAAATTCCTTGTTGGGCCCACAGGAAGCAGGGAGAAGTTTGTTTTTGCACAGGCACTGACATGATGATCTGTCTAATTCTTTGTGAGGTCCACAGCTCAAGGGCCGCAGGCCTCCTTTACAGACACACTGACATGTTTCTTCATCCAGCTCTTTGTTTGGTCCACAGATATGGAATCCTTCAGATGTGTCTAGAAATACATCAGAGATGTTGCAGAATTACCAGAATTATATGTCTACCCATTCACCTATTATTAATTAAAGAAATGATGATAGATCCATACCTTTTAAGGTGTTTTAAGAACAAGCATATGTCAAAGGAGAGTAACAGTGTAACAATCAGTAATCATACTGATAAAGATCTACTTTTCATGGGTTTAATTTCTCCTTTAGGTAAATCAAAACATGGAACTACATTTAAACCTTTAAGCAAAAGTGCTTACCAGAATCTCCAAGGTGAGACGAGAAACCAAAATCGTGCTGTGCCAAACATCTGCAAATTTGATTATTCCAAATATGATTCTTTGGACAGGTCCTGTTTGCCACATGACACCTGTGGAATGAAATATACCGTTGATTTACTACCGTAAGAACTCAAGGGGAAAAAAGTACTCAGTTTTAGATGCTGATTGCTTTTGTTTCCCTCCATTATAAAAACTCTTCTAGGAGCTTCAGATCATTCACAATCTTATTTTTAACCCCTACCAATTCTGTTACTAATTAAGGTTCTCCCCACTAGAGGAATCTCCAACCATTTGTTGAAGGTACCTTCTCATAGTTCAAGTTTTAGCTCTGACTTGTAGAAGCTGATATTTGTACTTCCCTAATGTAGTCTGGAAACAGCTCTAAGCCTCGAATGTAAGCCTCATATAGAAAATAGACTACTATAAAAAATATTTGCATGCCAAATGCTGCAGAGGAGGTAACAGGCATAATTTTCTAAGTTAATTTTTGAAGTACAAAAATGTTTTCCTGCATATCTATATATCAAAAGACGGCTGATAATAGTTTCTTAATTAATGCTGTAGAAAAAACTAATTCTAAAATAAAACCAGCTTACCACATTCCTTTCCCCTTTTTGTGAAAGCTATGTGCCATTAACTGACTCTTAATAGCCACTCAAATCCTGGAGAGCTTTTCTGAATCTAAAGATTTAGACTTCAGCAGTAACACCTCTTGACTTTAGAAATGAAAGACAATAAGCAATTTCACAGTTTAATTCTCTTTACCTGCTAGCACTTTGCAGCAAGGTAGTGGTACCAAAGCAAGCAAAAAATCCTAGCAGCAGCTGGTGCCTTTTTAAAGACTGAACTTGGCTAGTAGGTGCACCATAGACAGAATATGTCTATTATCTCATCTTCCTTCCCTGCAGTTTCTTTATCACCACAGGTGACATTACAGTAACAATGTAATAACTTCATGCATTCAATCTGTGTCTTTATTTCTGTAGTATTTCTAAAATCCTCATCTCTTAAGGCAGCACACACATTACACCCTTGAATCCCTTTCATTCCCCTGAGCACCATTACTCATGCGTTGAAAAATGAGGGTGCTGGGACATTCTTCTGTGCTCATCATTCACGTACACCACTCCCCTTCACCACATTAAATGCCTTTTCGCTTGTAAAGGCTGCTGCAGTCTCTACATTACCCTGCATCACCTCATCTTTTATCAAGCTGGTGTTTCCTGATTTCATTCCGCTAATGACCTCACCCTGGCACATATGTCCTTTTGCCTACCTCCTGATTGTGCTTGAGAAATAATACATAATAGGATAATTTACAGACATATTCTGTTTAAAAAATAAAAAAAACACACGAACAACTCACACACAGAACAGCCTGTTTAAAACTAAATACAGAAGGAAGTCAGGGTGACACTATCAAGAAAACACCAAGTCCACATGAAACCATGAGAAGACAATGTTGATACAAATCCCAAGTTACCAGAACTTGAAGGCAACAATAGGTATTTCAGCATCAGGAGATACCCAGCAAAAGGAACTGGAACTGCTTCTTTACATGTATTCTACTCTGGTTGCTAGGACAGTGTCACGGTTTAGGGTGTCACTCAAACCAGGACATAAGGAAACTACTGGGAGCTATGGCTAATTTCCTTCACGGAATCATAATGGTAGGGGTTGGAGAGGACATCTGGAGATCATTGAGTCCAACCTCTCTGCCAGAGCAAGTTCACCCAGGGCAGGCCACACAGGAACAGATCCAGGCAGGTCTTAAAGTCTCCAGAGAAGGAGACTCCACAACCTCTCTGGGCAGCCTGTTCCAGTGCTCTGTCACTCTCACAGTGAAGAAGTTTTTCCTCATGTTGAGGTGGAACTTCCTGTGTTCCAGTTTGTGACCATCACCTCTTGTCCTATCACAGGGCACAACTGAAAAGAGACAGGACCCTTCTACTTGACACCCACCCTTCAGATATTTGTAAACATTCATAAGATCATAGAATCATAGATCCCCTCTCACTCTTCCCTCTTCCAGACTAAACAGCCCCAGGGCTCTCAGCTTTTCCTCATAAGAGAGATGTTCCAGTCCCTTCATCATCTTTGTAGCTCTCTGTGGGACTCTCTCTAGTACTTCCCTGTCTCACTTGAACTGGGGAGACGAGAACTGGACACAATATTCCAGATGTGGTCTCACTAGGGCAGAGTAGAAGAGGAGAAGAACCTCTCTTGACCTGCTGGTCACACTCTTCTTTATGCACTCCAGGATACCATTGGCCTTCTTGGCCACACGTGCAAAATTACTTACTGTAACATTTTAGGAAAGTTCAGGAAGGCTAGAAAAAGAAATCAGAGACAAAACCAGTTTGCAAAAAAAATCACTGCCTCTTTCCATTGTCAACTCAATAGAAAAATAAAAATAGCATGCTAACTTGTTATCTGTTGGTGTCAGGACAGATCACGCACAAAAGGGGGAAACATTTAACATGTACAACATACATCCAAACCACATCTAAAATATGCTTATCAGCTCTGTCAGCACCTATCTACAAACCATGGGAAAAAAAGGTGATCTGAGTTATGTCTATTGAAGGCCCCTCTGCTCCCTCCTACCCCAAATAGCTAAACTTCTAGAATAGATTGACAGTTTCCTGACTCAGTTGCACATCTTGATGACATTCTGTATAAACAGAGAAGAGTACAACTTAAGATACCATTAATCCAGGAGGTATTCTGACACACTGGTTAACATGAACTGACATGCCTCAGCTCTGCAGAATGTAGAAGTAGCTACTACTTTTTAGAAGGAATAAAAGGAAAAAAGTGGGAGGACAGGACATGACCTAGACCTTAATTCTCAGGATAAAGTTGTGCAGAAAATATATTTTATATTAAAAAAGATTTACTATTTTTATTCAGTGTTACATAGAATTAATTGCTCTCTTCTTTCTAACACGTGTCTGTGCATCGTGGCATAATCCAGCCTTGAATTCGTTTTAGATCCCAAGTGTCACTACCCTAAACCCATAGATTATATTCTTAGGCTTTCCTTAGCATATGTAAGTCATTACTATATTTCTGTTAAATGAGCAAGTACATAAATACGTGCACACACACAGATGTGCCACTGTGACAAGAAAGTATGTTTCCAAGTTTTGGCTTTACAACAGTTTCATTAGCATTCGAACCTATAAATAAAAATGTTAAGGAAAAATAAGAAGTTGAAAAGAAATTGAGACTTTAGTGCAAATTACAAAACCCCAGTAAGATTCTGATACTATTTCCTAGTATTTTTCTAATCCACTAATTAGGATCCATGTTCTGATGACCAAATGCAGCACTTTGAATTCAAATAGAATATAATTTGTATTTAGCTGGGACATATCGGAAAACATCCATACTCTAACTGAATGAAAACACAGAGCAAATGACCCAGCGTACATCTCTGGGCAATTTGTACTATTCACTCACCTTATTAAAAATGTCTCTAAATAATTCCAGTTCAGCTTCTAGTCACTGGTTCTTCCACAAAGTAACTGTTAAGTCTGTTATGTATTTTTGGCCACCTAAATATTTATGCATCGTGAAATCATCACTCAGTCCTCTAAAATGAAGGGAAGAACTATTTCAAGTGTTTTAGTAACACTTGCTTCAGTACCAGATTTCTTCTGTGACTTTTTTCATTCAAAAACACCAGACAAATCAACGTGCTAAGACTGTCAAGCCTTTATTTTCCCTTCCCTGTTTTACTTTCACCTTTGGCATACTCAGATGTGAAAAAAAACAACCCTGTAGTTCCCTAAAAAACACACCTTTTATTAACAGCGTTTTAAACAGGAAAATGCAGTCTGAGAGAGAAATGTTCTCTGCTTCTTATTTGCAAAAGTAAGGATTTTGGGCTTTTCTTGAATTTTTTTTTTTAAAAAGAAGTTAATTTTATTTGATGTTTTCTTTAAGACTCAACTGTATTGTTACTCTTTCCACAAAATAAATCCCCCACACAACATTGTTTTTCTTCATTCTACATCATCTAGCCACAGTTTACCCACTGTGTAAAAAGGGCATTTTACTTTAGTAACGTTCCCTTAATGTAAAATAGTATTAGTTCCTTGGCAAAATACATTCTGCTACTACTAATGCGTAGTTCACCTACTAATTTCACCTATCGTAATTGTGAAAGCTTCCAGGAATATTTTAAATCTTATTACACAGGCTTGCTCATAACGTGAGAGGAAGGACAAGCCTCATACTTACTGAGTTTGTGCTGCTGGCAAGGAACGTCGTATGATAGAGTGAACTTGTCTGTAAACATCCAACTTCGACATGCAACGGCAGGACGTGTGATTGGCAAAGCTGACAGTTACAGGTTTGGGGCCATGAGAAAGAGGCACTGTGATCTCAAACAACTATAAAAGAGAAAGAAAAGCAAAGAACTGGGTTTTTATAGGTCAGTAACAGTATAACTAAAAATAATATAAGGACATCCAAAAAAGCTGGAAGGAATTGAAGTTTAGGTGGTTGTTCTCTATCATAATTCAGTGGCATGTATCATTATATTGCTAAATAACCATTATGTGCAAGATGAATACAACAGCTATGGTATGACAATTAACATTTTTAGTGTTAAACCCAGTTACATGCCTATTTGCTCACTGTAACATTGAAAGTAAAAGTTAAGAGAGGAACATGTACAAAGAACTTTTTTTTTTTTTGAGGAAATGACTTTAAGTTGGCAGCCTTTAAAAAAAAGATCTAAAATGGAACATTTGGAAGGTGCTTCAAAAAGTTGGAAAACAAGGATAATTTTAAAAAGGGGTAAGTTAAAACCTAATACATCAGTTGCAGAGTTACAAAGCTGCAAAACAGAAGTATATTGGACTTAGATCAAAACATTTTGGGATGAACAAGTTTTGAACTGCAGCATACTGTATTTTGACTTTCAAGTATTTCTATCAATGCAAATTATACAGTTACCCCAACGGAATATGTCTTGAACTGTACTTTTTTTCCCCAAGATGTTAAGAAATACCCAATATTAATATAATAACAATGTCTGTGAATTAATAAGAACCTAATTTTAGTGGGAAATGTAGTTCAGCTGGGAGAAGAGGACAATTTCAGCAACACTTTGTGGAAAAACTGGACATATGACAACAGACTAACAGTGAGACTCATGTCAGTATTCTATTCAGGACATCTACTTTATCAGATGAAGAAGGCTTCATTGTAAGAGTCAAATCTCAATAGCCTCCTGATAAGTTAGTTAGGACACATACTTGAAGTCAAAGTCAGCACACTGTTGCCTTTTAGGTGTTTAGTTGATTTTCAAAACCTATTTCTATACCTTCTGAAGACTTTAAAAAGATTGGTAATTAGCTATTACACAGTCTCATCAACTGCAAATGGAATAACAAGACTAATTTTTAGCTGAGATATATTGCAATGCTTTTCTATAATCAATAGTCTCAAAGTATGGCACATAGGCAGTGTGCAAATGTAAGCAAAATATTATTCATTTTAAATTATTCAAAATCAGGAGGCACAAGTCCACATTTAGTTTAAAGTTGGTACAATAAAACAAATGCCTAACTATCACCAGACATACCTCCAGAGTTTTCACTAAGTTCAACACAGACTTTTGGCTTCCAAGACAATATTGGCTCCTATACCCCTATTTATTATAAATGTTTCTTTAATCATAAAAAGCATTCTCATCAATATATCTCATCCAAAAAGAGCAATAATCTTAACATAGGAACGTAATCCTTTTCACACTGATGTATTACATGAAAATAGCTTTCTGTACTTGTTTCTTTCAAAAATACCCATCTATTTATCCAAAAGCCACCATAGTTTTTGTTATAAGGCGCAAACTAAACAGGACATTGGAGAAGAGGAAGGTGGTGGTGTAGACAAAGAGATAGAAAGGACCCTGTTTAGGAAAAAAAGCTTTTATTTCTGCATACAGTACCCATTTGAGAAAATCCCCCCTGGAGTTCTCTGGGTATCTATTTTTCAGATACTGATCTTTAATCAGATGACAAAACTCACCTACATATGCAAGACATCTATCTTTCTTTTTAAACAAGCTGTGCTTTCAGAAGGACAGCACAGCTGTTAGGACTTCTGAAAATCTAGGCAGCTAATAATCTACATACGCAAAAGCCTTTACCATGTGAACTTGGATGAAAACTGATTCTTAAAAGACATATACGAATTGAGGGGCAGAACAAAGAGTATGGATAAATTACAGTATTACACACGTAAAGATAATCTTGTCTTCTCTGCTCTCTCTTGACAGTATGAACTTGCTTTTCTAAAGCTGAAGTAAAAACACACTGGGAAAACTGATAAAACTTAGAAACTGAAGATAAGTGGTGATTCTTTGCCTGGACCAAAATGCACCTGACTAGAAAAAAGGGCAAGTTCTGTTCTTCCTCTTCTTGGAGTAGATTGGTTTGTCATGCCGCAATACCTAGGCTGACTGCAGACTGCTAGAGGTGGCAGCGTAAGACTACTGCTACAGTTCCAAAGCACCTAAAAGAGGTCCCTGTCAGCCCAGCTGTCCTGTTCATCTTCAGGAGCACACTGAGAGAAATTTCACTAAACCACCTGAGACTTAACAATCATGAGCAGGAATTATGGTGAACGTGAATTATCTTAACCTACATTTATCCTTCCATTTAAACTGTGAAACCTATCAGTTTAGAGATGAATATTGCCAACAACTATTCCCATCAATGCTTCAGTGGTGCAATGCAGAAAAAGCCCAATTAAACCATATAAAGGTAGACTAAATTCCTTGACAGAACTGCATTACCTTCAGTTTGTTCACCTGCACTAATTCCTTTATAGCACTGGATTTTACATGACTCAGCAGTAGCTACTGTTTATACATCAAGTCAAAATAACCAAGCCAACTATTTATATTAAGAGATTATATTTGTTATTACATTTCTAGCCCTCACTTTTGGAAAGTGCTTCAGATGATACATGAACTAGTATTTTGAAAAAGAATATAAACCTTATGTATTTTCATTAATGGAAATGGTGGAAGTGATGGGGCTTGAATTATTGATTTGTTTTTACTACATGTTTGTCTGCATGTGCTATCGGGATATTATATTCTGATGCATGCTGAAAAGGAAGATATTTATTCTTCTCTTCTGATAATGGAAATATATCAAGAGATTTTACAACAAATAAATTCTTCAAAAGTAGTCTGTTACACAAAATGTATTTAATACTCAGAATAATTGTTTCAATAATCTCTGGCATTTTAAAATAAGATCCAACCTAAAGAAAATCTATATTCTGCTCTCAGCAAATCCAATAAAGATATTTAAGTGTAGATGAATAAATTCTCAATATACATAAGGTGTGTTTGAATTATCATCTTGATAAAGCATTTCGAGTGCCAATGATTCTTGATTCCATTCTTTTCTGGCAACATTGCTGCTTGTGGGTAACATCGCTGGTACCCACATTGCCAAATAGGTACCTCTTCTTGGAGACCAGATGTCTGAACATTCAGTGAGTAAAAGATAGGTTTTACTGTATTCTTAGAGGCCCAAATCTTCTCTTCCTTCTGAACTTCAAATCATAGTGAAAAATCAGACTAACTTAACTTTTTAGACACTGGAATGGACTGCAAGGGAAGGTGGTGGAGTCGCCATCCCTGGAGGTGTTTAAGGAAAGACTGGATGTGGCACTTAATGACATGCTTTAGCTGATGTCATGGTCTAGCTGATGTCATGGTGTTGGGTCATAGGCTGGACTTGATGATCCTGAAGGTCCAGCCTCGGAAATTCTGTGTGATTCTGTGTAATTCACACTACAGGCAATAGGGAAAAGGTATTTCCTTCAGGTCTGCTCTTCAGGGACCAATGCCTCAAGACAGACATTCAAGACTAAAGACTGCAACTTATTCTTCAGTCCCCCAAAGAACAAGAGATCTGATGGCACTTTTTCAAAGTGGAGAGCATTTATTGCTCTCAGTTTTCTTGAGAAAAAAAAAAAAGTAATTATAGTACTTTGAACAGCAAATTACATTAAATGAGTACTGTTAGAGTTAAAGGCAAATACTCAAAAGTTAAAAGAAAAAATTATAGACTCAATTTGCTCATGCTGCCCTGTACGTTTGTGCTATCAACACTGCACTGTCAGGAAACCAATGGAAAACAACCAAAGCAGGATGTGATAGCCTAACTAAAGAGTATTATATATTAAAAAATAAAAATAAAAATTAAAACCACACATAATCTCAGTCAAAGCTCTGTCCTAACCTCTTCCACAGAAGGTAATATCGTAAACAACAGTCAGAAAAATATTGTTAGTGTATAACACATACTAATGGAAGCTCTACCTAACTGAAGAACAGTTGAAACCTATAGTTAATGCATTTCACAAGAACTTAACACATTCCATTCAGCCAAAGGCCATTTTGTCATAGAAAGCCAGATGGTCTTCCAGTTTTCCTTATTATTCCTAATATTTCTCTTCAAAGTACTGTGTTCAGCCCATGTCTCCTTCGGTCTTCATCCAGCATGATTATTCTCCATGCCATCCTCCCCTCATTTCAGCCCAGCCAAAGTTTCTCTTTCAGCCAGCCCATGAAGCTTGATTTCCCCTCCCTTTTTTGGGGATTTCTTAGCATAATTATTAGTATTCTGGCACATGCACATCTTGTCCCAGCTAATTATGTATCAGCTAGGTTCCTTCCTTCCCAAGTTAAAGGTGAACGTATCAATGACAGACTCTCCCTAGAAGATGGATGGGATTTTGGTGCCTAGGTCTGAAACTGCATCATATTTCTTTTCAGCTCCAAGTTATAAAGCGTTTCGGTTACAAACAAATTCAAGTCTCAAAACAATTCCATTTGCCTCCATTTTTTTGTTATTTTTTTTCTTTAAACGCTTAAAAGTTTGCAGATTGTCTCAAAGAGAACAAAACACACATTCCTAACACAAACAACTACCATACCCTTTACCTAAAATAAGGGAATGATTATTTTTTTTTTCCAGATAAAAAATTGCCTATTTCTGATTTAATAATAAAGCCCTATACACTTCTTTCTCACCCTAGTCAAATAAAAAAAAAAAACAGAACCACCATTTTTCTGAAGTTTTTAAGCAAAACACTAAAAAGAACAATATAAGCTGAGTCGGGAATCTGGCAGAGAAAATGTCAACCCCTATCTGTTGTTAAAGAATAGCAACGTTAGGCTGAGAATGACCATAGAGATTCTAAAGGAGTATATTGGATAATCCTAATAGTAGGCTGCTTAAACTAGAGCTGTTTATCAACAAACAAGATTATGTGTTACTATAAGTATTTCTTCCCCAGTTTTCTCTGTCTTGAAAAAATTTCATGAGCCTTGTACAGTAAATGGCTTACCGAACAATGGTGTGAAAAAAACCATGACAGTCATTGGTACTAAACGATTTTTTTTAAAAAAAAGGTTTGGTTGCAGGGCATTTTTTAATATTTTTTGAACAATGCTTCTTTTCTGTAGTTTCCACTGATCAAAATGACTTTACATCTGTCTTTCAACCTAGTCAAACTTGAAATGTTCACCTTCAAAAATGAAGTAAGGTCATTTTCCTTCATACATTTGGATTACATAATCTGTAATAAGGTATATTTTAGGCTTAATACTTAACCTTTGTTCCACTGCATCAGCCAAAATTAAAAGGCAGTATGTCCTAGAGAACTGAACATGAAGTTCTTATGCTTTTATTTTCTGCCTCCCCATACAGACAGGTATATAATTAAAGAATTTTTCAGACTAATACAGAGGTGACTGAATAATTAGATCACTTTTACAATCATGTGCAACTAGAAACATTTTTTCCCCCTAGGTTTTCATTCTTTTTTTTCACATCAATTTTTCAAATCCTTGAAGATCAGTGCATATGCTCTGTACTTCTGCGTTGCGAAGCACAGCAAGAGGACACCGGGAAAGGGTGTCCCTGAATTCCTCTACCCAACCAGACTTGGCCTTTGCCACTCCACAGCCTGCAATTACTGTGATACCAAGTGCACCGGTCCCCCTCTTCTTCCCAGCTTTGTTATTTCTTCAGCCATCCTTGCAAGAGCTTCCAGGCCAAACCTGCATGGTCCCACAGACCACCCTGTAGTAGGCTTTTTGCAGTTCCCACACTGGCCACACTCTTCCTTTAGCCATTTAAAGAGCTGGAGAGGCGAACAGAAACAAGGGTGGGACCAGAGTCTGGTCTACAACCTAGAACTCAGCATGATAATAACTTAAAACAAAACAAAAATGTCCCAATACATCTAGCAGCAGACAGGGCTCTCTCTGATGCTTGACCAAAAGCACTATCAGAATTCCTGCAAAAAAACCTTTCCCATATATTCCTCCTTACTGATCCTTACAAAGGCATGCATTTATTATTATTATTTATTATTACTAACTTCTGAAATAAAAAAATAATCGAAACTGATCTCTTCATATCAGGATGAGGGAGGCTTATCATTCTAGATACTTTCAAATATAGGATTTTTTTCCCCCAGATTTACATTAACTACAGTGTATTTCTCTGATGGACTGTAGTTTATTTTGGCACATTTCCCTTAAACTGATTGACTCTCAGTTTCCATCACTTGTGACCTCTGCAATTCCTAAAGTGTCAGTAAGGCCAGCCAAATATAACCAGTCTAACAAAGCATAATGTGTCTATAGAGATTTTTAAGCTAACGATATAAGACTGATTTCAAAATCCAAACATCTCTATACTGAAAAGAATGAAAATAAGCTATATGACAAATGGTATATCACCACTATTTATTTTACTATCTTTTTCAAAATAACAGTATTTCAAGGCTTATGTGTGATACAACAACAGGTAACTTATCAGATATAATACATTTCCTACCTGTTTAATGTGCTTGGGTTCCTTACTCCTTATCTTTTTATATTTGAATCACTTTTTTTTTCCCAAAACAATTTAGTAAAAAATATTGTTCAAAATATTGTACTGATATATCTCCTACTATTAATAGCACCTCTACTATATCATTACAAGTATCAGTTCTAATACAGAAAAATGCATGGGAAAAGGCATAAATAATATGATTGATAATTCTTGTGACATATGCATCTCCAAATTGTGTGAAGGAACACCACATACATCTCAAATATGGCAAACTATTTCAAACTGTTAATTTGTTTTTTTGTGAGAAAAGCTCCTCTGATTTGAATTTCAAAATGCTCGGGAAGATGTTTTCCCTTGAGGAACTATCACTATAACCATGAAACCAGAAGATTTAGGACATTTCCACCAAATGATATGAATGAAGCCAAAAAGCTACTAATCCTGCCAGCCAATAGGGGGAATGGAATGAGATGGCTCTTTGACATGCTCACTCATTCCCTTCAACCTCTAATCTAATACTTAAACTTGGGGTTTCAAAAAAGTACAGCTGAGGGACAGGCTGGGGCTGCACCAGATAATGCCAATCTTCATAACTGCTGTTGAATCACTCATGTCATGGAAACAGAACAGCTGTTTGATTAATAACAAGCAAATGAGATAAAAAAATCAACACAACCACGCCACAAAATCAAAAACCAGCCAGCTGCCTTGGCCATAGAACTTTATTAGACAAGCCACCACTTACAAAGTTAGGCTATTGCAGTGTCATGGATAAAGGAGAAGAAAAAGATCTACTGCCTTTTATATTAGCCTAGAGGGTCCTCAAATGTTTTCATCGACCTTCTGCCACATCTCAGTTAAGAAACTTGACTCACAGCCAAATCATGATTGTAAAACACCCCTAAGCAACTATAGAAACTTTTTTTTTTAAAAAAAGGTATTAAAAGCAAAAAGAAAAGCTATTAAATGAATACTTTTTTATTTTTCTCTTAATAAAGTTAAGTAGCTAGAAAGGAAGAATGCAGCCCAAACTAAAGAACTACTGACCTCTCTCTGGACCACCACAGTGCTCCACAAGCCAATCTGGGAACCTCTGACCTAGTCCATTTTGTGGCAATCAATGATTTGCTCCCCATAAAAATAATTTCTATGCTTAGTTCTTTTCTTTTTAATTAATTTTGAAGAAAGCTGATATCAGCTTTCTTTCAGTTTTAATGTCTGGAACCAATGCTAGAGCTTGACCTCACTGTAAGACCTTCAGCTGAAAAGTTAATTTCCCAGTAAGCACTTTTTTCTGCAGGGTAAGTAGTATGAAATTATCTTACAGAGTCTAAAAAATATAAAATAAATAAAGCTACGAAAATGGTGACTTATGAAAAAACAGAAGATACCCGTTTCTAACCATTTGTTCTCTTTTTATTCAGGAATTAAGAGGAAAAAAGTAGTGAAAATAGGCTTGTAGGGTACCTGAATTCCACAGAAGGGTCTTGAATCCAATACTTTTTTCTTCCTAATTCTTATCTGATATAGGGTAGGCTGTGGTGACACAACTTTAAAAAGATCTGAGATGATGACAGATGAAGAGATAGAGTTAGCTCTCTTCCTTTATTAAGGGCTTTTAAAAATTCTGTCAAGGACCAGATAAAGCAGGAGCAAGATAGAAACTCAGAGATTAAATTGCTTGCTTTTACAGAATAGGTAAGAAAAGAAAACAATGCTATTTCTTCCTTCTAAGTCCTCTACCATTTTCCTTTTCAGAGTCTCAAATCTTTAAGTACTTCTGCACCATATCATCATTACTGGCATTAAGAACTTGAAAAAACAAACTCAGTACTAAACATTTTCTACTAGGCAAAAAAAAATTACTTCACTCAATAGATATGAATAGAAAGATGAACAGAAAGGGATTATTTATGCCCAACAGACATGGTGCTCGAAGACCAGGAAATCTGTGCCCACTCCCCCCCAGTCATATTTATTGATTTATAACATGAAAATTACATCCGTGTCTTTCAAGCAACTGGAATTAGGACAGTTGTTTGTGGGAATAAATATGGGCTTCAACAGAATCAGTACTGGAGTTTTCCTTGTTTAAGCTATTTGAGTTCCACTATTCCTGTGATGTGTGACTGCCTACCACTAGCTTAAATTTAGGACTGAAAGTTCTTGGTAGAATGCACCATTTCAGACGGATAGATTTGGTAAGAAATGAGAACAGAAAATGTATTTTAAAAAAGAGTTGTTTTTCTTTTTTTTCCTGGTTTCTTTACACCCCCTTTTCCTAATCCCCTCTCAAGAAGGCTCAGAACACTAAGTTTCATGATAAAGGAATGACACTTCCATGAGCTACAATCTTACAGTTTCTATGCAGTTGTGTATCTTCCTTATAAATAGGTACTGCACCCTCTGCTAGATGAATCTAGGCAAAAGAGAAAGCAAGATTTACACTAAAACTATTTTTCTTTGAAGTATCAGAAAGTTGAGGTAAGAAGCAAAAAAGCCTACAACAGAGAAAAAACCTACCAAATACTGTACCAAAAGCAAAATACCCTAGCAAGTATGACTATTTTTACGTTAAATTTGAGGGAAAAGTCGTTGTATGAGAATTTTTATTGGTACTTAAAGTAAAATAATGCATGTCTGCTTTTCCTTTGAAGGCAGCTCACCAGCTCAGTGCAAAATCTCTGCACACTGCTACCTGATCACCAGCCCTGAACTTGAAGAATGAAATCAGCACATAGACCTGAGGAAGATGCATTAAACCAAAACACATAGGTACACTGTACTAATATACCTTAATACAGTAAAGTTCAGTCCCTAAAGGCTTTATTTGCAATATGTATCCTATCCCCACATGTACTCATCCAGTCTTCACTAATAAAATCACAGGCTATTTTTCCAGAGCGCTTGCCTCTTAAAACAGGCAAATGGTAGATGCAAAAAAATGGGGTAGAATTCAGTTTCATGGATAATCTCAAAACTGAGAATATGCCTTTTTTTTTTTTTTTTTTTTTTTCATTTAATCTTTTAAAATATTTTTACCCTAAAAAAAAGAAAAAAGTATTTGGGGAAAGGGTGTTAAACACTTCTTTCCAGGCAGTAGTCTCTTCAGCTGTTTTTCCTGTGTGTTCTGGAACTGATTTTTTCCTTCCTCATAGCAGCAATAAGAAGGTTTAAAATCCGCCTGATCATAAATGGATTTGCAAATTTGCAAGGAGCACTTGGACTGTAATAAGAGTGAGAACTTACTGTCTTGCTGATGTAATTTGTGCTGATATTCATACACTGAAGTCCTTCACTATTGCAGCAACCTCCACATCTGTAGATGGATACGCATGGGGGTTTAAAGAAGGTGTTCGTAGTTGCTCCAAACTCTTTTCCCACATCCACACACACTTCACGTGGCATGCATTGAGTTCTTCTCCACTCAGTGTCAATACCTGCCAAATTATAGGGAATTGTACATGTTATAAAGTAACTGCTTAAAAACAATACTTTCCTGCAGTAAATTAGTAGATATTTTTTAAAAAAAAGGTTAGAACCAGAATAGATATTGCAAGAGTCACACCCTTTTAGTTAGTGAAATCCCCACCTCTCTCTGTTAACTTCTAGCTAATTTTTTCTTCTTGGTACAGATGTGATTTATTGTCCTGGAGCAGAAGAAAAGTCACAGCGGAGCTAAGAAGGACTAACAACTAACAAGGCTGGGTAGATCTTACGACATAGAATCATTGAATTATAGAATGGACCTGCTCCCACAGGTCCATGTCTTTCCTGTACTGAGGACTCCAGAGCTTGACACAGTACCCCTGGTGGGGTCTCAGCAGAACAGAGTAGGGGGCAGAATCCCCTCCCTCAACCTGCTGGCCAGCTGCTAAAGCTGTACATGTCCTTTCTCCTATGCCTGGAGTGAGTCTCACCTTGAATGAAGTCTAAAGAAGCACTGCACATCTCCACAAAGTAATTATAACCATCCACACACAGGACTTCACTTGGATGATATATATTAAAAACATTCAATTTGATGCCTACACACTTAATGTGAAAATAATTTGACTACATGTTTGCTTTTTTAACTATAAGAGTATAATTTAAAGAAAAAGGCTATCATTTAGCAATTATATACACCATAAAATTTAATCTGAAAGCTAATATTTGTACCCAGATTATCCACAGGAATTTGGGCAAACATTTTACACTGTGTATTACAGCCTTTTACCAATTAGATTCTTACATTAAACAGCCATGAGACTTGCAGCTGTCCAGACCCCATTATTCTCTCTTGCCATCTGTTTTGGGTGGGCTATTAGGCAAAAATGGAAATTTTACCTAATGTATACCTTAAAGTCTCCATTAAGCTACATGACTTCCAATATCATGTCAAAAATACATCTCCTGCTATAAATCCTGTGTTTCTCTGCCTGCAAGTACTTAAACTGTAAGCTAATACATTTTTATTTGGGCCATCTAAAGGGTACTGACATATCTGAAAGCTGTTTTCTTCTTGTTTGAGCATAACATCACAACTACTGCCCTCTTGTAACAGGAAAAAGCTACAAGTGGATTACTTGGTGTCCTAAAGCATAGCCAGCCATGATGGAATTGTGAAAAATGAGCAGATACAGTTCGGTGAGTCTGGTTATCAGGGCCTTCTTTGCTTTCTGCAAAATTGTTTCAGTCTCTGCAAAGCAGGATTCCTGAAGACAAACACTTAACTTTCTACATCTATTGCGACCGCCAGGCCCTAACCAACAACACTACTGAGCTGAGAAAGCAGTCCATTCCTTTCTTCCAATGGATGTACCAAAAAATATGTCTGTGGAGCAATTGATTTCATTATGGAAGGTCAACTGTCAAAGATTTTATATTACACACATGAAATCAAATCAAACTGCTGAGATTGGTTTACTCACAATGCTTAGCTTTTAATATCTTTTTGACACAACTGAGAAGCCTTTGGATTTTCATTTATTGTGTGTTAGAATGTGTTCTGTGTCCTGTACTTACTTTTCAGGATCTCTGCATTATAGTGTGCTGCAGCAAATTTCAGGGAATCATCTGATCTTGTGTCAAAGCTGGAGTGTTCCCTGCTGTGTTGCCAACCTCCTTTCTTCAACTGACACTTGAACATTTTCCAGTATTCTGGGTAAAGTACTGTCATGAGTTCATCCACACTGGACACAGATCGCAACTGCTCTTCCAGGTCTTTGCTGACATGAACCTGTCAAAGTAACATGCAAGATTAATTACTTTTTCTATTACGCAAGGTTTGCTGGAAAGTAGCCTAAAAACCAACTCGTATATTGTAAAATAAAGTTGTGCTCAGAGGGGTCCTCATTATAAAAACTACTTTTGTCAGTCAATGACAGCAGTACTATATTGACAAATATTGAAATGTTTTGCTACAACCACCAGCATCATACTTGTTCAGAACATCTGTGTGAGACAGAAGCTATAGAATTAAGTTTATACAAGCCTACACAGAAAAAAAAAATAAATAAATAAATAAACCAACAACAAAACACACACAAAAACAAACAAACAAACACACATTTTTACCCTGGAAGGAAAAGTATTCATGATAAACTTTTGAATGATTAAACTCAGAATATTTAAATGATGTTATTTAATGTCACATACTCTTAAAGTAATGCCAATTTTTTGACCATTTTACCTTAGTCCAGGAAAATCAAAACAGGGTTTTGATTAACCAAAAATGGTTAAGTTAGAAAAAAAGATAATAATTTGTGTTATTTTGTTATCTTTTTAGGGAAAATCTTAATAAGCAAATTCTATTACAAAGCACTAATCCTTAACTCAGTAGGAGTCAAGAACTTTGGTACCTTTAAGAATCTGAACTCCACACTTGCTCGCTGCTAGGAGTTTCAACTCAATCTCTTCAGGACCCTTAAGCACCACACTCCTTAACTTCTTGTTTCAAGAGTAGCCTCAAATCCTGTAATCTCACTTTCTTATTTGCTCTCTCTTTCACAGAGTCATTGCAATTGCATTTCCCTAAAAGACTGACTCAGATTGATGTTCTAATTTCTCACTTATCTGGAAGATTCCTCTCTCAGATGAAATAACATCCTGCATCAAAGCTCTGCTGTTATCCCCTGCCCACCCTTCTCATCCATGAACTGCTGGCTTCCCAAATGGAAAGGCATTTTGGAGAAAGAAAATGATTGAAGAATGTTTAGCTGCCTTCTCAGCCTACATAGCCTTTAGAGGGCAGCATGAGACACAAAATATAAATGTACACTCTGTAAAAAGTGTTTAGCAACTGGCTGCAGACTCTGCACAGTTTACTATAAAGCTGTTGCTCTAGTCCAAGAAACACCAGGTTGTAACAGTGTAAAACATGCGTCTAAATCCACAAATACGATACAGAAGCTGAAATTAAAGATTCCTTATCAAACTCCAATACCAACAAAAAAGAACTTTGTTTTTACTTCGGTGATATCGAACATTACCCGAGTAAAACAAAACATCCTGAACTAGCTCACCTGAATAAAAACTGCTCCTTGTATCACAAACAACTAAAAGGGTACAAAAAAGGGACATGCTGTTGCATCCACCTCCTTATCAGGTGTCAAATAAACACTCTGCAGTAAAGCAGATTCACAGAACTAATTTCTGTAAACACATAAACCTAAGCTAATGCAGTTGTCAAAGTAATTCTATATGTCAAAGTGTCACAAAGTTAAAAGAAAATAAAATTCTTTTCCCTGTAGTCTTGCTAAACTACACAGTGTCATGACAGTGTACTCTGTCCTGGGAGATGTCAACAATCAAGCTATCTGTCTCAGAAACACACTTATTCAGGTCTTCATGTCTTTCCTTGCATCCATATGAAGGTTGATCTCTCTCCCAGGTCAACCAGCAAAGTAGTGGGGCCATGCTTTGAAATTTGTTTGCAACACTGAGCATTTCATTCTGCAGCACCCCTGCTCTCCTTGCAGGACACCACACAGGCTCTCAGATCACTGGGTCACAGACAAATATCCAAGCAGAACAACCAACTAATTCAGCCACTGTTTGCTTTCATCTCTCCTGAGAGGTGAAGAGAGCAGGGTCTGAGTAGCCTCATTCCTGCCAGAGTGTTTCCTGAGGGTGCTGCAGTACACATGGCCCTTGAGTAACGGGAAGCAGGTCGTTGCACCAGCACAGTAAATACCAGGGTCGCAGATGCGCGTCTGCCACGTGATGGGAACGTGTGTGGCACGGGAGGTCATGGCATGGAGGCAGCACATATATCCTGTCACAAGGTTGGATGCCAGCCCATTATGTAAAAGGCACAAGAATGGAAACTCTGTTTAGTCATCTAGTAGCTGATCCCAGGAGGTCATAGGAGATCACAGGGGTGGCATGGAAAGAGACTCCAACCAAAGGTTCACCAGGTTATGATGAATCCCTTAGAAGCCTGTGCAGCCCACAGTAGACAAAATGATGGCTACTGCTGTTTCAGGTGTTCAAGGTACAGGGCTAGATGATCATAAAATATAAGTACTGAAACCCAAAATTACTTAGTCAATAAGAAGCTAGAGTATGGATCAGAAGAGAGTCTGTATTTGTTTGTTGATGAATCCTCTTCAGTCAGGAAATAAAGTCCTTTCCAGAGGGATAGAAAATTTAGTATACATGTATAAACTATACATGAATAAAAGTCAAAACATGAAGAAATTAGTGGCTTTAATAAAGTATTGTATCAAATTTAATAAAGTATTGTTTTCAACTGCATTTCTTCCTGGCTAATTCACAGTCCAGCTTGCCCTGTGCCTACAACATTACTGCTCACTTAATATGAACAAAAGGAAAACAATCTCTTGAGCAAATATAGAAAATTACTTAAAAAAAAAAAACAACAAACACCCAAGAATCATCATTATTGCACATGAATTATTTTGTGCTTAGTTTGATAAAGCCATTTGCTTCAAAGATGGCTTCAATTCAAACTTACACTGTGGAAAACAAGTAGATCACTGCAGGGGTTTTGTTCTCTCCTGTCCTCTAGTATAGCAAGAAAGGGAGAAGAAAATCCATACATATATACTAAATACAGTACATGCAATGCTCCAGGACAATTTTTAAGAGAGGAATGCAACTGCTTCTGTAAATATAACAGTTGTCTGGCAACATTTTTCATTTTGTCTAAATTTCACAAAAATAAGCTGCCTTGTCCTCTACATTTTATTCCAAATTCCTTGTTTTTTCTTAATTGTGCATTGTCTTTTAGTGTAGGACATTGTAAAAAAAAAAACCAACACAATTAAAACCACAAAACAGTTTTGCAAAGGAAGTCCAGACTTCAACACCTATATAGAATTTATGACAAGACACAAAGTAACATCAACAAAAGCGTACAACAAATCAAAGGAGCTCTAATTTTTCATTAATCTTATGCAAATCCAGATTAGTGGAGCTTAGAAAGAAATTACTGTCACCAAAATCTAGTTATTCCCAAATGTAATCTTAATTTTTATTTTTTTAAATTGTTGTATTGTCTGAAAGTAATGTACCATGAACAAATGTTATCATAAGAGAAATTCTATAATTTTTAGGACCAAAGTAAGCTTTTTCATAAATGTAAACAGTCTGTTGATTTTCATATAATCAATCAGTTGCCGTGTACTCCACATGAAATCCTGGACCAAATTCTTAATGCTTTAGTAGGAAGACATTCTAGGATCTATATTCTGCATTGGGAAGGAAGCAGGAAAAAGCGCCATCAGTGCCTGAAGAAGGAGGAGTTTTCTGTGTCCCACGTTTTCTATTTTCTTTGCTTTTTTAAGGGAGTTAAGTGGCTGGGTTTGCGTCTTTTTTTTTTTTTTTTTTCCCTGCAAACACCACCAGTCCTTTCATAAATGTTTATCTCTGTCCTTTGGTTGGCCACTCTACTGTTTTGTCACTTCTACATAGTATCAATGTTTTCTTGCACGAACACCTAAAAATCATAGAAACTGTATTCAGGAAAAAGACATCGAGTAAACTTTTGACTATCTGGCCTCTACAAGGTGATAGATGCTATTGAGCAAAATAACAACTTAAAAATACAAGAATAAATAGAGAATACAGTAAAGACAATCTTGCTTCATTTTACTTCTTCCACCCTGCTTCCCAAGGAACAGGAGAAATGACAAATACACATATAAATAAAGCAGTAAAGGTTGATGACAAGCACCCTCTCACTCTTATTTATTTAACTTGGGAATGTTTTATTCTGCCAAAGTATATTTTTACAACGTGGCTTTCCATTGCAGAGTATGTCCAGTTTTTCATAAAATTATAGCTTGCAAGTGGAAGGGCAGGATATCAAATAGGCTCTATATCCATTAACAGAATCAAATCTGTAATAGATTTTCCATGCATTACATTATTTGTCTTTCACATGTCCCCAGTGTTTGCCTCTATTATTAATAGCAAAGGTCAGAACACTTAATATTTGGCAGTATGCTTGACACATTATTGATGGTGCAGTGTGCTGTTAACAGTACTTTACGCATCTGCTCCGACTGGAGTTGTCAGCTCATTTCATTTTCAAGGATTTGCTTGACAATTCTTAATAGGAAAATGCTGTCTGTAAACCCCTCCATTTTAACATGCTTATATTCTGTATTTATTGACTGAAATGTATTAAAAAAAACAAGTAGTTAAATATGAACATTAAACAGGATGCAAGCAAATGGAAATACTGCAGAAGAAAAGTAAATATAAACAGTTGCATAACATTTCATAGTAATTTTCATAGATTTCAGTGCTAGCTTCTTGGATCTTGATGCTAGTCAGAGAAGAAAATATCCTAATTAAATAGCTCCGCAATCATGATAGAATAACTTTGATTTTGTTCTCATATGCACCAATTTGTCACTAGCAAAACTGAATGACTGCCTGCAATTGCAAATTTTTCAAGTTATCCTTCAATATAGTAACAAAACAATGCCTTACAGAAGTGAAAAGGTAACAGTGAGCATATTTTATTTCATGTTACTTCAAATAATTAGTAAAACTACACCAGTTAATTTGAACTAAATCAAAATTGTGAGAACAGCCGAGCGGTTAGAATCAGTCTCTCTTCCAAAGAGTTTACAAAGCATATCAGACAAACATGAAAAGAAAGAATGAAAGTATGAAATAAAAGCGTAATATGGTTCAGACGATTTAAGTGACCTCTCTTCATTCTGGCATTTTAAATACTAAGAATAACATCAGGCAATAAAAACAAAATGAACTGGGGGGGGGGGGGGGGGGGGGGGGG